>JAQQZZ010140852.1:3624-27402 GCA_030265115.1 Mopalia vespertina | reverse complement strand
GCCTTACGTACAGCCCGCTTGGTCATAAACCTACTACCATTTTGAATGTCTAAATGTAGTGATATCCGCTAAAACGGTGTAAATTGTGTGGTCCAAGCAAGACAAATTACAGCTGTATAAATACACCAGGACTATGCTTTGATGTCATTCAGCTGTACATCAATTCCCTTTTTAAAGATATCAGTCACCCAAATCAAGCAAACAAACAAACAAATTATAAAGATACTAACAAGTTTAATCATTTTTAAATGAATAAATTTTTTCAATTTTATGTTGACCTACATAACCCATTTTCAAAGTTTATGCACCTTTGGCTTATAGTAAAGGGAGAGCACCTTCTTTTCTGGCAATACATATTGTGTAAATCAAAGCCCCCCCCCTCCCTGCGTTTTGGGAGGTAAACAAGATTACGCTATGTACATTAGTTTTGATTTACAACTTGGATAAGCACTTTCTTACGGTGATCAGTTTTCATGTCCGAACTTTTTGCAGAACTGAGATCTGTCCTAGATTGGAACGCACGATTCCCATATAGTGAGGCACCAAATAATTAGTAACTGTCCCCCAGCTAGGCCACAATCCTAATCAAACTCCTACAAAAATACAGTAGTTGGCTGGAGAAAAATTATAAGCCGATTAATAAATTAACAATTAAACAATTGAAGTGTTAATTACATTTTCTTTATTTAAGTTGTTCCGCTTTAGATAATCATTTTTATTTGTTATTATTAAAAGCTGCTATAGCAATAACTTTAAAAAGGCGTACAAGCTGAATCTGATATCCAAAACAGCGCTGTAACCGAGCTGAGAATCTTCAATATGATGAAAACAGAACAAAACTAAGTCTATTTGAAAAGCAACAGTCACTGACACTCGTGTCTACAAAATATCCACAAGTATCAATAATACCTTATTTTCGTATGACAAATCTTGTTTTAAGCAGATAAAATGACGTTTTTTGGGGGGTTATTTAATAAAAATCGACGCGGCATTTGATTACTCTGAAAGGTGATGACCCAGGCGTAGGGGAAGAATTTATTATGCGGATTGCGCAATGACTTCCTCGAAGAGTAGCAATGCTGTCTTTTCTTAAGAACTAAGGAGGGGGATAAACTTTCCAGAAGTATTAAAAACTTATCATAGTATGGTTGTACTAGTGTGTCAGTTATTGTTGGAATACACCGCCGTCATATAAGTGAAATACCCAGCCTTAAGCACGGCGTAAAACACCAATCAATCAATCAATGAATCTTCCCTGAACGCATATTTGTAGACATTGGAAATTAATATTTACACAACTAAATGTCAGTGACTTGTTTTTGAATTTTTGAATTTTTTCGGAGTCAATACTTCGATTTTAAGACAATAGCGCCCCTAGCGGGAAGATCCATATTAACGTAACATCAATCAATTGAAACGTAAGTGGTTGTTATAATTTACACAATTAGATTTATTCGAATGACCACAATAGACCAAAAACACTAGTGGTAATCCCTTTTGAGCATTGGACAACAGTTTGCAAAGCTGTAACGGGCTGTAAGACCTGTTCTTCCACAACTTGATATATATGCTGGACTAAGTGACCTTTTCACCTTGTAATCCGATCTTACGTAAAGGCAAATTTATGAAACAGATGAAGAAAAGGCGATTATATTTTCTCAGAATTTTCCAAAATGTGACCGTATGTCCTGTGCGTGGATTCCAGAAATGACCAGTCATTATTTCACAGTGATTTTTTTTTATATATATGTGGGGAAAACTACATCTGTTTATTGTTTAGCAAACGTTTTTTGATTGAAAGAAAATTTTAACAGACGGGATCCCCCTAGCTCTAGTAAAAAAGCGTCGGGGGAATTACCCTCTTTGGCCAAGCTAGCAGAACCTGCGGTCTAATAAAATAACATTTGTCTTACGAATTAGATTATGTTAAACATATATCATGCAGCGTCGCTTAAACTGATGTACTACCTTATCTCACAGTAGCTAAATACGGATGGGATGACATTGCGAAATTCCTCTTGGTTTGTTGGTTTACCCTATTTCGTTGTATTTTGTAGTCGCACGTATGTGAGTCATTTTTCAAGCGAAAAATCACTAGTCTTGAATATTCTATCCCTGTAAACTGTTACAGTCGACAAAGATTTAAAGTATTTGTATGCGTTTTGTTACTAGGTTTTTGGTCCGTTTTGTTACTAGGTTTTGGTCCGTTTATATAAAGTCTGGCTGTGGGTATTTGGTGAAAAGTAAATAAAACAATAAAATAATTGTGTAGAATGTAAAATTCCACCAAGAAAATTTAAAGAGTGTGAAGAATTCGAAGTAGTTCTCATCGCTAACACAACGGTTTGTACTCATTGGATTTAGTTTTATTTCAGTTAGTTTTAAGTGCATGAACAAACCTAGGCACTTTTTTTTTATTAAATCGTATCAATCAGACTTAATTTGTACTTTTGGCCAGCGAGTCAAAGCAAACCAAAAGCGGGTATTTTCCTCTATTCCAAACGTTTTCGCAAGATTAGACGAAGTTCAAACTGCTTTCAAGTAAGTAGGTGCACGATCTACTAAAACCTCTTCAAAATGCTAAGAAAGATCGGATGTATGACGCCTATAATAACTCCAGTCCGTATCACCTTTTTATGTTTGTTTGTTTGATTGGGGTTTAACGTCGTACTCAAGGGTATTTCACTTATGACGACGAATTGTCCACGTCACAATCCTCCGGATACATCGACGCTTCCCTTAAGCTTCCACCAAACCAAATGGTGGGTAATCATCACAACATGCCTTTTAATTCGGGCGTGTATTATAACTGTCGTTTCTCATACACTGTATTGAAAAGGAACTATTGACACTGTAAAATAACAGTCATTTTATATCCCCAAAATCTCACACACTGGCACGGACAAAATATTTCTTTTCATTTTTTTTTTGCGGGTTTTATATTTTTTCGACAATACAAAATATCAATTATAAATCTTGGTAAGACTAACTGCGTCATGCATATGTTCTAAGCCTTTGAGTTGATTGATTGATTTGTGTTTTACGCCGTACTTCACTTATATGACGGCGATGTATTCCAACAATAATTGACACTAGCACAACCAAGATTTTAGAGTTTACATAATGTTGGAAATTTAATTTTCCTCCAATGCTATAAGTAAAGACAGCATTGCTACTCTTCAAACAAACTGCCCTTAGCCAGAGGGCACTAAGCCTTTGAAATAAGCTTTACAAATAGTGTAGATCACATTTGACAATGAAGGATTATCTGCATTTCAACATGTGGAAACCGAAAAGATTGCCCCGACAGAAGGTTAAGCACAGGTCAGTTAGTTGCACACGTCCACCATATGTATAGTGAATTATAGGAGATGTGTACGGAACAGCAGAACTAAATGTATTTATCCGCTTAACATTGCATCAGGTTCGTTTTTACAAAAAACGATACAAGATATACATAACGTAAATGTTTTTAACACCTGACTCTCCAGTTCATTGATTGTCTATATTAATTTGATTTCAGTATTGAGTCTTGGCGCATTTACGATTGTCGGAGGATTGACGTACTGGAAGTATCAAATCGGCGAAGACATTTTTGCCTTCGATTTTGAGCAGTTGCCATTGAGACTGGATCATGATATAGACAGGCGACGAGATTTAGCCTGGAGAGATCGAAATGAATATCCCGGCCATTTGAACCGTATTCTCCTCTCAAGGTTTCGTCCTCATTGGATAAGGGGGTTCGTCGCTGACAACGTGGACATCATCCTGGTACATACTGAAAATCTACTAACAGAGAAATATCTCCGGATTATTCAATTTGTTGAAGACGAGATTAACGCAATTGGTAACTACACGTATTTTTTTTGTCAAAAATACTACGATGGAAAGTGCGTGAAACCCTCGTCCTTATTAAGGTTTTTTGACGGAACTTTTTCTCATGTTGATGATGCTTTTGATAATCTCGAGTTCCTAAATGTGACTGAAACTATATACAAGGCTTCGCATTACAATGAAACTAAGCAGCTCCTGAAGCTTGTAACAAGTTATGATGCAGAGTTTACGAACGACAGAGTGTTTGCCAACACTGTGAAAATTCGTTTTCCAATTGGTAAACCCCTTTCTTACAGCAGCAATTATGAAAGAGATAGGCCAAAATACATAGAATTTCTCGAAAATCATATTCAACCAATGTTAGTCCAATTTCAAAACAACAAAAGCCATGAGTTCACAGTGTACTACATTTCGGACATCTTATTCCTCATCGATTTAAAAAAACAGGCGTTTTTAGACTTGTATTGGGCAATTGGTAGTCTATCTTTCATCTTTGTATATATGCTAATACATACAGAGTCTATATGGATTACAGTTTGGTCAACATTCAGCATCGGAATGAGCTTTCTTTGGGTGAACTTTCTTTACCGATTTGTCTTGGAATATGCTTATTTTGGATTTTTTCATATTTTATCAATTTTTATCATTCTTGGTATTGGAGCAGATGACATCTTTATTTTTTTTGACATCTGGCGACATAATTGTTCGCAACCTTTTCCGAGCAATGCACATCGCCTGGCGGCTACCTACAAGCGTGCGTCAGTGTCTATGCTCGCCACTTCGCTCACCACAATGGCCGCTTTTATGGTGAGCTTCATATCACCATTATTAGCAGTCTCGACATTTGGTTTATACTCCGGACTTTTAGTGCTTGTGAATTTTATAGCTGTTATAACATTTTTTCCAACTGTTGTCATGGTGTACAGTCTACGAATTCTTCCCGTTATTAACATTTGGTGGCAGATTTTCACTTCTAAAGACCCTGACTGGGATTTCTATTACGCACTCTTCCACACCTTTGACTTTGGTACGAATAGAATAAAGGTAGTACCAAGGATTGGTTACAGTGTAGTGATGACGTATATAACCAAGTTCCTCGTCAAAGTATATTATCCTTTTATCACCTGGAAACCTGTGAAGATTATCGTTTCATTTTTGTTTGTGGGATTGGTAGCCATCTTTGTGGTTTTTGCAGTTCGCCTTAAGCCAGACGAGACACAGGTATGCTAGTATAGTATTACAAAGTGTATTAGTGATCAAAACTTAAAGTGCTTCACTGGTTGTTACACATTCACATTTGTTTTCTCTACCAAAGTTATACAAATTTTTTCATGCTTGAATTTATTGTTCTCCCTTAAATAGGATAATCATTCGCGCATTTGAACTCATTTTAAAACAGTAATGTTTCCTTCTGAACTGCAGCACAACTGTTTGAATGTTTTCTACCTCAATTGTCAAGCCTACAGCTTTCATGATATTCTCTCGGTTTGTCAAGTCCGGCATACACACCAAGAATGAAGGTATAGGCTCATTACAAATATTGTTCTCGATTTCAAGGTACAAATGTTTCGACCAAGTCATAACTATGGGCAAGGTCAATATTTAAGAACATATGGATTTGGAGCGATAAACGATGAGGACTTGACAAAAGTTCGACTGACCTGGGGCTTGAAGGCGAAGAATACAAGTGACTGTGAAACGAAGACATCGAAGGAATGCCTAGGAACGCCCGTTTTTGATGATCAGTTTAGTATTTCGTCTCCGGAAACACAAGTGGCCATTTTGGTATGTTTTTTTCTCTCATGGGGTAGATAGATTAAACAGTTTTTTCAAATAAAAGATCAATCAGTTGGCCTAAGCGAAGTCCAGACACCTTAACAACTATTTCTGATTTATCTACATCGGCTATCATACTTTTATTTTAATTAAGGGAAGCCACTTAATAATGATCTTAAAAGAAAACGAAATGAGACCTTATACTCTACTTTGACAGTAGATAATTGCATTGATTGACTGACTGGTGTTTAAGGTGGTACTCCAGGATAATGCACTATATAGCAGAGGTATACGTCATCAGTAAATATACCAAACACCACGAACTATTTTGCTTTGCTTGAAAATTAATATTCCCTAAGTCAAGATCGTATCGCAATGTTTGAGACCGACAACCCTCATAACTTCTGTAAAACAGCCTATAAACGACCCAGATACTACTGACATTTTTGACATTGTGGACTGTTTTTTATTTCAACAATCATACTTGTTATTGAAGTCATGTCAGTTTTAAAAAAACTACAAAACAAACAAGGTTACATCAACAAGACGGTCTAGATCAAATAATTATTCACAAAAGGTACTACTTTTAAAACGTACATAAACACGGAGCGGTACTTCAAAAGATGCTAATATAGTCGACTGAAATGAGCAACACAAATATATAACGTAGCTGTTCATCTTGGACGAATATGGACCCTTTTTTTTAAATATAATTATGTAGTTCAATAAATATGGTTAGGTAATTTAAATAAGATAAAACAGGTATTTTAGAGGAAGCTTAATGTATTCGCTAACATTTAATGCAATACTTTTGCACTAAAACAAAATGAAAAGTAAGAAAAATGTCTTTGTTGAGTATATAGATTGCATGAAATTGCCAATTCTAACTTTGTCTTGTGTGACCTTCAGTTTTGCTATATGTACTGCTGGGGTAATCGTCGGCATCAGTCAATCAAAAGGGTTTTAAAATTCTATCTATATGGCTCCGCTAAAATAGTCTACTGTACGATTATATTTATAGCAACTCTAACATACTATTAATCTAGATTCTTTTAGATATTTAAATATATTTTAAAATCTCCAGTAATAGTTCAATAAATGTCATAACTGTGGCGTATAGGGGACAAAGTGTTTCGTTGAATCGTCCGGAATAATAATTTCCTAAACCGAATGGAAAGTTATGACCCACAAGTTTTGTTCTAGACCTACTTGTAAATGAAATCCACCCTGTTACAGAATGTATGTCGTCTACTCAGAAATCTAACTGACCAGCAAATCGATGATCTTCGGATTAAGCGGAATACCTATACGAACAAACCGGAAATAGCCTGTTTTATGGAATCCATGCAAGAATTCTTCTGGGTAAGTTCTTAAAAGTTTTTAAATTTGACAATCCTGTGCCAGTCTGATTCATTTATAGAAAAATGGACAGACAGAGCTAAGCAATTCTTTTAAACTACTTGCAACTTTAATTATTGATAAAACCTTTTATTTATTTAGATTTACACCCATTTTACACTTGTATACCCTCGTAAGTAGCTGTACTTTTCCGCAAGTAAGAAGCAGTTCATGACATCTGGGATGAAGCGGATGCGTGTGCTTATACCACAGTTTCAGACTGCATTACTGTATGATACTTGATGATTCTTTTTTACATATATGAATAAATTCTTTTACGATTTTGATATATGTGCAGCTATTTTGAGAATATTTACATTTGTAGCTAACTTATTTTATCGTTTGTAATATATTTGCAGTACTCAGCCTTGAATATTTTTGTTCCAGTAAGTAAACATTTTTAACTAAACTTTGATCAGCCTTTATTTAATTAATCTGTTTGAGGGAAATTGTTAAATGCCGGTCAAATGAACCTTAAAACCACTTTAAGAAATTGTAGTTATCCAGGAATGGTGAGCGGTGATTTTATATGCTACACAATTGTAACACGAACTGCTTACGGCAATATTGTATTATTAAAGTTTTTTGTTTTCTTTCCAGAGAGAACAGGATCGATTGAATAGTTCTGGGGACAGGATTTACCCGCTTAATTATACATTTAATATGCCTTTTACTCAAGAACATTTGACAACTATTGTGGAATCCAAGGCAAAGGAATTCAAAATCATGCGTGAATTGAAGCTTAAGCGACCATTGGAGGTAAGAAAACACAATGTTTCTGAAAATTGGCAGTCCCTTCATTATACAGAATATATAGAATTCTGACCAATTTCCAATGAGGCTGCTCCTCATGTTACCTCCTCTATTATCAAACTTCCGGTGACGCTTATTTTCAGGTTGTATAATTGAACTTCCGATGAGTTTACTCATGCATAAACACATGTCCGCTGACGCTACTGTTTACGCAGTCTTCTCGTTCCAGATAGTGTGACATCATGCAGGCCACAAGAGACAACGCTGTTACTGTTAGTATCCGCAAACCAAAATGGGGGACACCATTTTATAATGACTTTGATGTTTAAAAAAATAAACTTTATTTTTTTGCATTAAGTACACAGTAAGCTCTCAACAAAAATGTAGTATAATCCAAGCAATATTTGTGATGAGAACGAATCTAATTATTTTTTTACCTGGGTTTTATAGCAGCTCAATTAAGGTCAAAATTCACAAAAATGCCGTTTTCAACAGTCACGTGATAGGGAATTGATAGAGGTAGTGTGGATTTTTATGTGGATTATATTCTGGTTCTTGTACTACAAACCCAGAAATAATATTCATTTTCTGATGAAAATTTCAATACTTATAAGGTCCTAACCATGAAGTTATCACCAATGTGCTCACAACATAGTTCACTTTTGATTAGTTTATATGTTTGGCAAACGTTAACAAAACTATCGATTTTAACAGCCAATGCAGATTGAAAACTGTGTGTGATATAAATCTGAATTTTGCCTGAATGGTCCTGTTTGTGTGTTTTATTAGGTAGAAAGAAACATTAAGCCTGAAAGGATTATATGACACCAAAGTTCAAGGAAACTGCAACATGTAAAATTGCAATTTTCACAAGATTTTATAGCGTGCTTTAATTTTACTCCACGAGTCTGAAGATTTACTCTCCGAGTATATGTTCGCGTGATGGTATAAAATTTTAAATCACAATGAAATTTTTATAACCACCCAAGATACAGAAGCAGATCATAAAAAATAGGTTGAAGTGCTTCAACTGGAGAACCGTTAATCAATTAATAAATTAATAATATTTTATACTATTTTGAAGAAACCTTAGTTTGAAAAAAATATGCCTTCTGTGTAATTTCTTTGAATGTTGCCAAATCAAATTAAAACGAAATAGAACAATGTGTAAAGCGCGTACCATAATAGTATTGCACCTGTTAAAAAGAGAGGTTCCGGGCATCTGGTCGGTCTACGAGTTTTCTCGTAAAACCGATCATCCACGGATCTAAGCGAGCTTAGTTCTCCCCATTATGATTTTCTCTTTCTTAGTTGATGGATCAACACTACTATAAGGCTTATATTTTTTAAACTATCAGATATTCAATATGAAAGTCATAACCGTTCTGTCCAGTAATTAACTGTGTTTATATTTGCTTCGGGATTTACACAGAAATTAGTATCATTTCACTCAGACCGAGTCGGTGTCAAAAGAGTGGAAGCAAGCTGGACCCGTATTCATAAAGCTACTTAGACAATTTAAGCCTTTCATTTTCCAATATTATTTTTTAAATTTTGCTAACAATTTATCATTCAGCATCGGAAAAAAAGAAAGAACAATTCTGTTTATGTGTTAAAAGGGTTTGATTGAAAATTTTAAGAAAAAATTAAGTTGGCTTATGAATATGGGCCCTGATGTAAATTGAGTAAGTCTGTATTAAAATGTCTATCAGTTGGTTAAGACTTTATTCTGCATGATTGTATAGTTTCGTTTTTGCACTGCTTTGGCAATTTTTATTTGCTAGTGATGTTTACATAAAAGATGGCATAAAAAGTTCATTATACGATTTACTTAAAGTATGCAGCTACAACAATTAGGTGGCATCAAAACGGCAATAAACAATTCGATTTGGTGTATGATTTCAGCCTTAATTATTTCTTAAAATTTCCATGCAACACTTTTAACACATAAACACAATTGTTCTTTCTTTTTTTCCGATGCTGAATGATAAATTGTTAGCAAACAATTAACAATAATTGCTAACAATTTATCATTCAGCATCGGAAAAAAAGAAAGAACAATTCTATTTATGTGTTTAAAGTGTTGCATGAAAACTTTAAGAAATAATTAAGTTGGCTTATGAATATGGGCCCTGATGTAAATAGAGTAAGTCTGTATTAAAATGTCTATCAGTTGGTTAAGACTTTATTCTGCATGATTTTATAGTTTCGTTTTGCACTGCTTTGGCAATTTTTATTTGCTAGTAATGTTTAAATAAAAGATGGCATAAAAAGTTCATTATACGATTTACTTATAGTATGCAGCTACAACAATTAGGTGGCATCTGAATCAAAACGGCAATTAACAATTCGATATGGTGTATGATTTCAGCCTGATCTTGTTGGTTGTTGTTTTTTTTGTTATTGGATCGTCTTCTTTAAGAAGAGTAGAGTATGTTGATTATTTTAAAATTATTTAATTTCTTTTATATTATTTTTGTAATTATAGAATGCAATTGGATATTGGCTGAGTCAGGGTTGGAGTAAGACACCTGATGCGGACTACTTTCTGTATAAAGAGCTCCTTGGCGAGGAAATTCTTCCGGAGACAAAATCTATATTTGGTCAAGCAGGTATTGGAGATTCACTCTTTAACTGTTTAGGGCCCGCGGCCCTGGATTAGTGGCAGCGTGTGAGCTTACTAATCCTACTTCGATTTACCGTTCGCAGGATCGAGTCCACCTGTTGACCCTCAGATATATGAGGGAGTCACACGATGTGGCTCCGGCAATCGTTGGGGTGGGTTTTACGAGGGTTTCTCCCGGTTTTCCACCGTAAGTAGGCAAGGAACAGTGCGAAGAAAATAATCAGTCGTCATATAAGTGAAATACCATCGAGTACGACGTTAAAACCGAAACAAACAAACTTTAACTGTTTAGCGACAAATATGATCCCAGTCTACATAAAGATAAGCATATTGGAACCGTCTGGACCATTCACATGGTGAAACGCCCTCGGATTTAATATCAACATCTCGGAAGATGGGATATAGCTCTGCTAGATTTCTCTTGAATGTTCCTTCCTAGTGGATGATGTCCTCCTTCTGAAGCTTTGTTGAAATAACCACTATATATTACCTATTTCTATTGACAATAAGTTGGAAATGAAAAAAGGAATAGCGTTTAATTTAATTTCGATTTAAGCAAAAATACAAGATTATTATGTTTATTGTTTATGAATCGCAAAGTCCTTTGGTGTAAGCTATCCAGCGCTTAACATTTAACTTTTTTTTCTTCATTATAGCGTTTTCCTACAATACTGGTCTAAAGTATTTTGGTATAGAAATCAACACTACTGTATTCGTTAACACACTGGGAATTCAGGAGGGTAAACCCATACGAGACAAATGGGACAAGCAGATGGAAGATATCGTAAGTAGTTTTACTTCTTCCGTTCCTATATTTTGGAGTTCTCTACCCTCAATGTTTTTTTTATTATTTATTTTGTATGGGGAGGGGGGGGGGGGGGGTCTGTAAAAGCGAAAAATTTGTCATTGACACCTGTATTGCATATGTTAGCTTTATTACCGTATATAATCAGTCAGAATCGTCTGGGTATAAAGAATCAGGCGAGAAGAAAACAAAAAGTAACAATTGTGTGCGCTAGCGTATTTTTCTTCGTGCGCAAGTGTTACTAATGTGTATAAATGTAATTCCGTAAGTAGTTTAACAGTTTTGCCTGCTACATATCTGGAAGCCAAATACACAAAAGAACAGAAAAAATACCCTTAACATTTAAGGGCGGAAAAAGGGTCAACATGAACTATCAAGTTCAAAATCTTCCACTTTATGTACCCACCAAATAGTACATGTTTAATCATCCAGTACAGTTTTGTTCCCCTTTAATATATACGTCCTGTTTAAAATAGGTTACTTAAAGGTTGGGTTCTCGGATTTGTGTGATGCTCTGTCGGTATTAACCCAAGCCAGCACTTGATCGACCCACAAAGCGCAAACAACTTTTTTGCCGAGATAATCAAACAAGTAACGTATAGAGATACCGAATTTATTAGATAACACAAAATGATGAAGTGGCGATTCAATCAGAAAGCAGTTGCTGGGTGAAAAATTACACACAAAAATTGCAAAGTGTTGATTAATTCTGTAACTCAGTCATTTCAATCTTTCTTGTCTCATCAGCACAAAAAAATAAAATAAACTAACATAAAATAGTTACTGACGGTTAACGGACTACCTGGCGAACCGATATATTAGTGCGTCAGGGAAACACATATTATTATTTTCTAGCTTTGTCCTATTTACCTTCGAATTAAGAAATGGATTGCCTCCCCTGTACGTAATAAGATGCGATGAAAATTGTGACACTGACATACTGCTGATAAAGTTTATTCTCTTAATGTGTTAGCTTAAGGACATGCCCGCACCATTAAGGAATGGATTCCAGGAGACGCAAGATACATGGCACTGGTTACGGATTCAAGAGGTATTGGATTATTTCTTTGTTCGTTTGATTAGCGCTTATTTAAGACGCAGTATTTAAGGTTATAACATTCTGTGACGGCATGCAAGTCCTAGAGGTCCTCGTAATGTTTTTTAGGGAGGTACTTCATGTTTTAAAAATATATTTTGAAAACAAAACCCCGACAACTACACTGTCAGCGAACGATGGACGGGCAGACCAATCACAGGACACAAGAAAAGACACCAAGTAAACAGAAAGGTCCGTATACTGCCGGCAATTCGGCATACCAGAAAGTCAGCCTTCAGTTTTAAAGAGACTACGCAATTATTTTTTGATAAGTGTTAGTGTTTGTTTGATTGGGGTTAAAGAAATCTCTTGATTTGTTTTTGATTGGGGTTTAACGTCGTACTCAAGAGTATTTCATTTATATGACGACGTGCCAGCCCAATGGGTGAAGGAAACCACCCTCGACACTAATGGCAACAAACAAAGACAAGACGGGACAAATACAGGATGCAATACAGACACCACAAACAGATCGGCTTCCTGTTCCCCATTATCTCCGAGAGCACCAGGGCGACATGAAGCTCCCTCCAACCACCCACAGAAATCTCTTGAAAAACAGTCCACGTACATCATAAAAATTTGGCTTTTAACCTGCATCTACATGGTGTCTCGCACCTGTTTTATGTAGGATATTATGAACAGGATAAAAAAATCACAGACCTGACAGTGAGAACAAATATACTGAAAATATGTTTTCAGGAGGATAACCATTATGACAATGTGTAACGCCGTATATCAACTGTAATCTTTAAGTACAATGCGTATTGATTTTAAACTTCAATCTGCATAGCGCTTAAAACTTGCCTTGAATTTTATTGCTCAAATTTCATTTTCAGACATTGTCCAAGTCCGCTGTGAACGGGTTAACTATTGGCCTAGCCTTGGCGCTTCCTATTCTTATAATCGCTACGCAGAACATCATTATTGGACTCTTAGCGACGATAACAATAAGTTTGGTTACAATATGCGTTGTTGGTGTTATTCCAATGGCTGGATGGAGGCTTGGGGTAAGTCCATGAGATGTACTCTAGATATGAAGGATTTGGAGGTTATATCGGTCTTTTTATAATAAGACATCGATTATTTATCTGTAGTATATTATGTTAAATAAAAGAGGATGCCAAATTGTACTGGCTTCGGCATATGCAATATAACATTTTCCTTTCGTTGATAAATACAATGAATATAAACATATGTAATAAGTTAAAATATATGTCGTTTAAGGATTAACGATTTGTGCTTCGGTTTTACATAAATATACTACCTAACTAGCCGGATTCGTAAGTGTAATTTATTCAGGTCGGAACATTTATCAACTTTCTCAGTATCCGTACATCAGATACCTCCGAGGTAAAAAAAAAAAGGAATAATATTACACGAAATCGTGTAATGTTAACTGCTTGTACAATCATTTCGTGGTTTCGTACCAAACATCATCGAAGCACTGTCCTCAACGTCTTTTGTTGATTAAATCACGGATCAATATAAAGTTATTCTCTTTTTCGTGAACATTGAATTTGTTGTTAATATAGAAAGAGGTGGCATGTGGTTGTAATTTAAACGAAATGTAAATATGATATCACCAATCGTTGAATGGATTTACTGAGTAAATCGGGTAGAGTTATCTTCAATCTCTAGGCTGCTGATATAACATCCTAGAATAGTTCAACGTGTGTTTATAGTTTCTAGTTCATAAGAGCGATAAAAATTCGAGCAGCTATCAGCATTTTAACCTGGCATAAAGTCTCCAAATGCATACGAATGAGGCATTTGAGCCAATTGAAACAGTTGTCATTCGAAAGGTCCCTTTTTGTTACTATGCTTTCGGTTTATCCTGGTTTAGATTTGAGCCGGCGTGAACATGCCGAAATGACTTGCTCTACCGAAAGTGTGCAATCCATAATGCTAAGTTTTATTATTTTTAAAGCAGTGTTGATTTGTCACTTATGACTGTGCTTAAATATCTATAATATAAAACACCTTAAAAAACTTGTCTCGCGGGTTATGAACATGTGTCTTATTATTTTCATTTCTTTTGTTGATTCGTTTAGGTTTTGGAATCGTTGAACTTATGTCTTGTGGTTGGTTTGTCGGTGGATTACGTAGTTCATATGGCCGAAGCTTACCACAGGTGCGAGCATTCCGGTCGAAACGAGCGTGTTAAACACATGTTACAGACTGTAGGATCAGCAGTGTTGTCAGGAGCTATTACAACCGGGGGATCAGCCGTGTTCATGTTGTTTGCTGAGATACAGTTCCTCGTGGAATTTGGGGTCTTTATGCTATCCACAATCGGATTTTCTGTGCTGTTTTCATTGCTGGGATTCACTGTTCTCATGGCTATTTGCGGGCCTCAAGGAGATACGGGCTCCTTAGTTGCATTATTTAAAAAATGCAATGGAAAATTTATGTCTAAAAATACTACACCTGTACCACCTAGTAATGGTTTTCATGTCCATAGAAGCACAGAAAGGCTCCACAATGAAAGGTGTACCGTGCAAGGAAACGTCAACCCAGGTTTTGCTAGTCAGACGGACGAGAACTTTACAACTGATATTCGTGACGTCGGTGTGCATGAACACTCCCCGGAAACAAATTATCCGGACATAGTCCCACAAACAATAGACAATAGTCCAGGAATCATAAACGAAATGGATTGTCAAACAAGATTATGAAATAAATTATAAATTTCAAAGTAGGCTGATAGGCAACGTGACAGAATCGTTTTGAAAGATTTGTGTTATTAGTTTCTTATGGTCACACTTTTTAAAATTGATAGGCATAATTAATGATTATCTTTAAATCCGATGTTGGGTAAATTAATGACGCGAATTCGTTTTTCGCAAACAAAATTACCGCAAGAACGTCGATCATTTCAATACATATTTTTTTCAGTCTTTTTTTTAAATCGCTTTGTTTGTCATATACCTTTGCTGTTCTTTTGCTAGCTGTTTATAGTTTGGCTTGCCAAAAGAAGACTGCATAATGGTGAACATCAAGAAGTATTGTTGTAATTTTTTCGGATCATATAACTTTTGGTGTTTAATAGAATTCATAGACCAAAGCATTTTAAAACAAAATCATTTTAATGATTTGAAAAAATATTTACTTTGTTAAAAATACTTATAAAACTAATCCCACTAGATATTATTATTGTTTTTTTACAAAGCAACGCTACCGGTGTCAAAACTTTCTTGACACACGGATTATAATAAAGAGTCCATGCACTCGATGAATATGAACAGATGAATATGAACAGATTTTCGTACAAGAATAACCAAAACTTAAGTTCAGGATAAAGTCTACGATACATTCAATTTTACCTCCACATTCATAAAGAAACACCGAATTCCCCATCTGTGTTCTTCTTTTATCATTTTGATTATTAATAATGATTTATAGAAATCCATACGGAAAGTGTTTCAATCAGAAGATTAATCCAATGACCCAGTTCCTAGATATCTCCAAGAAAACCGGTTCCTTTTGACCACTGATTTTTGTTGAATTTTGATAATAATTTGAATTTAATTTTGTTACTATTCATGTTAATTTCATGCTCTTATTTATATAGTTCTGTATATTATTCTTTAATCGGACGGTACATAGAGTTCATAATGAGCTAAATCCTACTCAAACTCATTTCATGTGCTAGTTTCACCGAGATTCATTCTAAATGAAATATGCAGGCCGCAAGCGAAACCCACAAAAAGTTCTACAGTTCCACGAAACAGTTTGGTCTTCTGATCTTCTTGTTTGTATTTTACCTTTAACTGTTAGTTGATCCATTTTTTTAAAATTTTTTACTCCATCTGTCTTTTTGGCCATTTTTAAAGAACTACAAAATTATTGTGTATTTTAATTAATAGCTTTTATGGTAATTATTAGTTTAATAGTTAGACAGAATCCACCTATACTTGGGAAATATTGCAGCATATATTACTGATAAACCTCAATAGACTATTTTATTATTGCATTGCCTACATCTTTTATATGGCTGACAGAGGAGATTTATGTTGCTCTCATAGCGAAGGGGCAATGCGAGAATGTATTTGATTTGCCTCTTGTGATTTTTGTGTTACATATTTTTGGGAAGGGACGTCGATTGTTGTGTCCTTCAACCATTGGGTCGTATGAGTGAAACATCCTTTAGTACGATGTAAACGCCACAGCGTAGTTGAAATACCGCAAAATGTGGCGTAAAGCACTTATCGATCATTCGATCAATCCTTTAGTACGGCGTTAATCCCAAAACAAGCATACAAAGGAACATTGGTAATGATAATCGATGTCTAGTTTTATATGATTTTTTAAAAAGTATGTGATATTTCCATGACAAAGACCAAACTTGACGGGCAGTCTGATGAACTTTGAGAAGGAAATCATCAGTATTGTAAAGATGTAAGCCTTTGTCTCAGCCAAAGCTGTCTTGTCAAATGATATATCTCCACCGACTTTACATTGCGTTTATGTATAACCCCAGAAATGCTTAATTTAAGGGTTGAATGACCGATTTTTATATTATATACAAGCATCACAGATAATTGGTTGCAAACCGACCTGCAAACCTTGTTACTGATTAGTATTATTCATCGCGTTGGATGTTCGTGTGAGTGGTATAACCCAACACACATTGCAAACTAACAATGACCAATGTGTTGGGCCACTGTGCTCATAATACACTCCACCCTGCGAACGGACCAATTGTTGATACCATAAAATGTCTCAAATTTGTGTTGTATTGTATTGAGTCGCACTATCCCAATTTTTTACTTGACGGAGAAATTCCACCCCATCGATTTTTTTTTCACTCCACGTACAAACATACATTGGGTGAATGTGTAGACTTCGCTTCTGTGGTGCGACAGTTGCGCTGACGACGTTCTTGAAGACATTGCAGGCGATGCTCTGTAATCCTGATTCTTAAATGGATCAGTGTGTAAATGTAAAATAAAGTTAATTTATTTATTGTGTTTGAAATATTTTCCACTAAAATTATTAAACATAAACTCTTATCCATTAAAATTGCTTTGACTGTATATTTGTTTTAGATTTGTGATAAAAGAAACTGTGGGTGCTACAAACTGCTGAATGTGGGATCAGTCTATTATTTACGTGTTGAATTTGTGTCAAATGAAATTTATGTAACAGCAGAAAACTGCTGATATTGCCAATAAAGCTCTCTAAGTAATCTTATTTTAGTTTCTTTTTTCTGTAAGTTACAACTTTCGTGGACTGTACACTTTTCAGTTCATTGTCCCATCTTTTTTTGTCGAAAACAGCATTAGAAAAGTGTCCTATATTTCTGAGCTAAGTCATCTAACAGTGGATATTTATGTTATGTTGAAATCATATTCCTGGACATTAAGCTAACTCGTTTGGGTTTAATGTGATTATGCTATCTTCATTCTTCAATGGTACCAAAATCAGACAAGGAACTATGCATTTAATTATCCGCACAAAAAATGTTTTTAAACAAAGACGAGGCCGGGAATTGAGCACAAGCAATACGTTGAACACGGTATTTTAGTTTCAGATTGAATATAGAAATTAGCGTTAAACTTACAAACAATACCCCAATTTTAAATTCAAATGTTTCTTAACTCTCTTATCATGCTCTAATAATTGCACTTACCAAGTCGTGTGGATTTATTTAAAATGGGACGTTCTCCAAGGGTTTTTTCCCCTGTGAACTGGTAGCCGGAATTGGCTGATTTGGGTTTTATTCCTTAAAGGCTGCAAGGTACATGTATTGGATGTCCATCATACATACTCATAGTTTGTGTTCATAGTTTATTTGCTGTTTCATGCCAATAGTAAAGAAACAACTCAAAATCATTTGAGTATGGATGCAAAAGGCCACATGCGTGACAATTTATTTTTGTGCTTACGAAATTGTATCAATTAAAATTGGTTTGGAAACTGTTGAAAAGAATGATATGTGCAAAATTTGGATTATGTGGATGTTTTTCCCTGGACAAAAGAGACCTTCGTCGGGCTTAACCGCAAACCAGGAAATATGCCAAAAATTCAAAATTCAGGTGTGCAAGCACAACCGTTGTATTTGTGTTCACAGTTTAGCTGCTGTTTAATGAAAGTTGTGAAAATCGAAACAAACTCAGTTGAGGACAGACCACATGAGTAACAATTAATTTGCACGAACTGGCTCAGTAACATTACAAAATCACTTTAATGTTCATTTTTGGGATGGGTTAGACATGATATTATCATGTCAACATATCATGATAATTTGTCCAATAGCCATCATGTTTTTGTATGGTACACAGTGCTCCAGATAAGGGGAGCATTGGAGTTAATTACGCATTTTAAATGAGTCATAACGCCTCTTTTGTAAATGGAAGGCATATTGAAACAGCTTCCGATGCTGTTTCAATACGCCTTTCATTTACATAAGAGGCATTTTGACGTATTTAAGATGCGTAATTAACTCCAATACTCCCCTTATCTGGAGCACTGGTACAGTGTGCAACTTTATACGTAAACAGGTTAGTGTCTGAGCATTGCCAACGATTTCATTAGGACAAAAGGATTCTGAATGTCCACGCACATTTTGGAGAAGGAATCGCGATTTTTTAGAAACCTTTTTCGTATTTGTGTTGAAATAGGTACCGCCAAAATACTAGAGAAGAACTGTTTCGAAGGTTTGACATGAACAGGATAACCCTATTGGTATGCTCATACTGATCATGTCACATGAACCCTAACAGATTGGTTTCACTTGTAACATTCTAAATGCATGGTATATGTCTGTTTTCGTCAGTAAACAGTTACGGCCTAATAAAACAATATGACAAATCAAACGCCCGTTGCACCATGATTAACTGTTGTGGAATAGCATTCAGGGAATACAAGTGATAAATCATTCCAATTGATGAATCATTTTGAATAAGTTTAAGGTCTATATATGTCTTGATATAGTTTGTTTTAAATCTTAGAAATTGACATTTTAAAAGTCATTCCTGAAAAGAAAATTGTGGCATTATGTTTAAATATTCACAATATGTTAATTACTGCAGTTTTTTTTAATGGTTTTATCTGTTAATATTATTTATTGATTGTTTTAGTTTTTCATATATAGTAATTACTGTTGACGGTTGAGTGTTGCTTACCACGCTTAAACAGATCTCGTGCCCTATGTTCCTTAAGAGTTTTACATACTTATATGGCTTCTAATACACGAAGATCTCTGCTGATCGTCTATCTGATATCACCTCTTTTGCAGCGTTTTAGTTTTACCATATTGCAGTGGAGTTACCTCCCTCAAATGTAGCGGAATTTAAAAACTATCTAACTTTTAAATCGAGTTATCTCCCTCAACGCCACTCAAAAAGCCTCAACTAATGTAGTCCCCTATAATTGTGGAGAATTGTACCCTGGGCTAAATTTTTCTTTCATAAGACAGATATCACTTCTTGGTAACCTGACGAATTATCATATAGCCAAATCAGTTCTATCGTGAAAGTGAAATAACTCCAAGAGGCACTGCTACTTGGGTTCGGTTAGTGTTGCTTTGAGAAGATAATATGTACTTGTGAAACCTAAACATCTGTCAACACAATTATAGAGAAACAACCACACTCTATTTTAGTTCAACAATAAAGCTTTATAATGTTTTTTTAACTGTAACGTGCTGTGCCATTTTTTCTATAATGTTTTTCAAATCAAATATTTAAAAGAATTTATATCCCTGGATAATATTTATTTACAAACAATCAGACCACTTGTAAAAAAAACTCTGTTCCAATGAAGACAAACCGCATAGCTAAACGTAGATGCGAATACGTATCTTATAAACTATGCAGTGTACAGCCCTCTGAAAACTTCAGAAATAAGGCCTGCCTCTGACTAACATATAACGTTGAATCTGTATGACCTAATTACCGCGGAAGACATTTTTAAGCGAGTGTGGTACTGCTGGGAAATTATTGATTTTGATATGAAAATGAACGTCGAGTGGCTGTTTTATGGATCGCTCTAACCCAAAAGTGTCTAGGGAAGAAAACGAGATGGTTTATATCAGGGTAGGGCCATGCATTTTTTTATATATTGTAAAATGAAGTGCCGAATCATGGTATCGTTCTGTTATTTCTAAAGCTTCAAGTAGCATAGCTAAACTGATCGTTGTCATTTCATTGATAGCAATTCAGTTCCGCTGAAGCTCAAGAAATGTATAGTATAACAGTACAAACCGAGCCCCTATTATTATTAAAAAAGTTTAATACACTTAAAAAAACTGGTATTTGTCACTTCCCTAGATTTTCCGTACTACAAGCACAAGTTCGCTCTCTGACAAATGAATGCTTGGCTATATTTGTAATGGTTTCCAACTGATTCTGCTATTTATTACGGTATTTTATTGTTGGACAATACTTCTCTCAAAAATAAGAATTATTTCGCGTTGTTCATTAGTACACATCGCAGGAACATGTTTTGCTACTGGAAGAGGTTTATACGTCAAGGACACCTCCGACCTTCACCCCATTCGGTTCTCGGCAACGCTGACCTGGCACTTTCCAGTTTCCTTGGTTATTCTATGTTGTCCGATTTTGATGTCTTTTAAATATGGCTAATTCTTTATCTTAACTCGTTTTAAGATGATATTTATTCTGTATTTGGTAGCATTTGACCTTTTGGAATAGTAAATATAACATTCACTATGTACTTTAAGTCGGCTTTGAGACGATCCCAGAACTGATAAAAGAACTCAATTCTCGCTAGCATTTCTCCGTGGACAAAGCTAGAAATAATGTGCTAATTTGATTGACTGAGAACATACATTGACACGTCTAGTAATTAAATTTCACTAAAGAATTAACAATTTACGGCTTGAAATATATGTCCCCAAAACATGTATAAGTTAACCGAATAACAAGACAATACTAAATTCAAACATCAAAAATGGATTATGACGATAAATGCCTAACCTTAACACTTTGTCGCTCATGACAAATCTTAGAAAACAACATGGTGTGTGTTACTATGTCGGACTGTTACAAATACGAAATCGATAGCAGTTATTCAATTACAAGAATTTATAACGATAAGAATTGATGGACTTGGTAACTATACAGTTTATCAAAACGTTTTCATTAAATAACCGTAATATGTTAAAAGTAGATCTAACTACAGACTCTGAATGGCACATTACAATAATAGCACAGAACAGCGAACACAATACTAAGGTCAACAAAAATCTTAACTTAAATGCGGTTTAAACGAAGTAATTATCGAAACTTGTATTTGGGGGTTATATTCGCGTGTTAATTTAATGAGAAGAAATAAAAGTATTGGTTTCCTAAATGCAATGTTTAAAGTTCTCCCATAGTGACTATCAAAAGTAAAAAATCATGTATGTACTAAAAACTATATGAACTAGTTGGCATAGTTGGCATAGTTGTTAAACAATAAACACCCCTGCAGGGAAACTAATAACTATTCAAAATTTTCATAGGAGCAGTTGTGGAATGTTTTTGTATCACCATTGCATAGTTACTAAAATTGAAATCAATTGTATTAACCAATATAATTTATAAATATTTACAGTGTGGAAACCAGTATTGCCAAGGAGTTCTCTTATTTGCATTTGACCAATTTCTAAGTTCACGTAAGTTAATGTATGTACTTTTTTGATATGTGAGTTAGGCTTGGCAATTAATTGGAAACTGGTTTGAACAATGATTTAGCTGTATTGGAAACATTGTTGACCTGGGCTGGAAAGCATAAATAATTATTTACATTGATTTTATTGTATATTTAAGCAACTGATTGTTTGTTCGTTTCTTTGTTGTTCCTCTTCCCTTTCCCCCAAAAATGTAGTGGTGTCATCTGCATGTTGAAAGTCCATCACAGTTTGAAATTCACTTCAGCACGAGCCTTTAGTCTATTAAGATGAACAACTTAAGGTTTCGTTTTGGCGGATAACTGTACGCGATAAATGGTGTCATTAAATTTGTGTATAGCCTTGCAATGGCCCATCCAACGGCATTCTAAATTTAGTGATTTGCCGTTGCATCCGGATTTGTCATAAACCAATACAACAGTGCCTTCTTCAAAGGACTTGAAGTTCATGATTTTATCATAGTTTCTTTATGTGTTACTTGATTTTTTCGTCAGTTTGTTGATTTTTATTTTTATACCAGGTAAATCATTTGTTTTTGTCCCCGATACCACCAAACATTGTAGTAAACATTTAAATACTTAAGAACCAAAATATTGTTTGTCAAACATGCAGATGGTACCTGTTATAAGTAACAATGATTTATTTGACTTCTGTGGAGAATAAGATTTTGTTCAAAGAAAAAAAGTTGTTTATTTCCACAGATGTAAATGACTTACTTTAGATTTACGGTCCAATGACTTTAAATACTAATGACGGAGAACCAGGAATCGTGATATTCTGTGCCTTTTCCAAGGGGAAAAGAGTTTAACACCTGGTAAATAACAGCACTTTAATTCAATTTGAATCATTCAAAATTTTGTTTTTTAAGTAGGCCAAAATTAGCAAAAATATTGGTTTTGTTTAAACATGCATGGAATTGAACTGATTGATTGGTGTTTTACGCCACATTCAGTGGTATTTCAGCTACGCAGTGGCGTGAACATTTAGCCAAATTCTTTTATCCAAGGTTCTTTATTTAAAGATAAATTTCAATCAGTGTGGACCCTTGGCAGTAAACATCAAAATAGAAACAAATCAACCGAAAACGATATATATAAGTGTTAATTTTTCATTTTGTATCTAAAAATTATGTCAGATAGAATTATTTACAATTGTTCATAAATATCAATGTCGAGTTTTTCGTTTTGGCGAGCCACCAGCACTACGTGTTCTGTCGGCTTTTAACCGAGGGTGTTTGCCATTGTGCCGCCCTCGAGAAGGTTGAAGTGGGCGATCTGTAGAGAGATGAAGCCTGATGTCTACCTCCATCCCATCCAAGGCATCAAAGCGGTTTGCCAGAACAACCTGCTCTGACCCAAGGGACTTGCTTGTTGATGGTTTTGGAGAGAGGGGTTCAACCCTCTCGATGTTAATTACATTGATTGGCTGTTCAAACTCAAACGTTTAAACAGAATCCCTTGTGGCGCTGGAAGGGCGAGCCTCTGGGCCAGATGCTTTTTTTTTTTAGTTTTTGATTGATTGTCTGATGTAATATTTTATATTTGTTTGCTTTTTTTGTAACAGTTTGCGTTGATGTAGAGGTTTTCATTTGTTTGGTGTTCAAGTTAACAGCAGAAGGGCGATCATCACCAGTTGGCCACATAAATTTAGTCTGTGTCGCCACAGACACAGACACTTTCTTTGTGGCATTGGTATATGACTGGCATGACCCTTGAACATCCGAGACAGAGGCAAGGCGCCGTGCCTCAATATAGCTAACGTTGTTGTCAGATTAAAGTACTTGAATTCTTTTTTCTTTAATGAACAAACTACAGTCTTTGGAGGAGACCATGGGAACCTCATCGCAATTACAA
>JAQQZZ010140841.1:0-13156 GCA_030265115.1 Mopalia vespertina | reverse complement strand
GTGTAGCCCTGACATGACTGGACAATAAATACATCATCGTGTAGCCCTGACATGACTGGACAATAAATACATCATCGTGTAGCCCTGACATGACTGGACAATAAATACATCATCGCGTAGCCCTGACATGACTGGACAATAAATACATCATCGTGTAGCCCTGAGATGACTTGATAATAAATACATCATCGTGTAGCCCTGAGATGACTGGACAATAAATACATCATCGTGTAGCCCTGACATGACTGGACAATAAATACATCATCGCGTAGCCCTGCCATGACTGGACAATAAATACATCATCGTGTAGCCCTGAGATGACTGGATAATAAATACATCATCGTGTAGCTCTGACATGACTGGACAATAAATACATCACCGTGTAGCCCTGAGATGACTGGACAATAAATACATCATCGTGTAGCCCTGAGATGACTGAAGGTAGTAGCTCAAACACGTCGCGTTATAACTTTCCGAGTTAATGAATGTTCTTCCTTACTCAGCCCACATAATTCTCTCCAGGCAACTTCAATCGAATAATAACTATGGCCAACTGAAGTAACCCGCACTACAAAAGCATCTATACATCTGTATACTTTTCATTGGGAAACATGTAACTACCAGCTCCATTTCCTCCAATCTGGTTCCGCGTTTTCCATAACTATCCTCAAGATAAACATTTTTACAACAAACAGTAGAACAGAGATAGATGGTTCTTACATAACATAATTCGTCGAGATTTCCGAACAAAGCCTGTGGTTCAGCGTACATTAGGAATCCTTCAACCTGCACGTTCTTTAAAGGTTCCAGAAAACACTGTCAATAAAAAACAAGCTATTAGCTTATTCAAATAAATCCTTTAAGTAATGTAATGTAATGTCACTTAATACAAAAAGCACTGTAGGTCAACATAATACATTCTGATTGCCACTATTTATAAAACTATGCAAATCATAAAAGTTACAAAATACTTCAGTGTTATAAAACACGTAGACCATACGAGCACAGAGAAATCATTTAAATGTTTTTGTTTTTAATTTGATTTACAAAAAACCCCCAACAAATTGACCACAAGTATTTTCTATTCCGAACAGTTTCAATCCGTCCACACCATAGAAGCTGTGATATTAACGAGGAGCAGCTCAATGCCGTGACCACCTGGAATCAGTGTAAAAAGAGGACGAGATGTGAGAAATAATTAATTATACCCACGTGTTTTAGGACCATTAGATGATCGATCAAAAAAACGCACTCGCTTTTGAACAATTCCCAGACGGTTTCACGGCGTTTAGACTCACTAGATGAAATCAGGCCGTTTTTCTCTTTTGTCCAAGTACTAATTAAATCCGACCAATGGAGATCCTAAAAACATAAAGATAACGTGTGCTGACGACAACATACTTTTATTTACTGGGCTCAGGAATTATATTTATGAAACAAGTTGATGTTGTTATAAACCAATCCATGGGAGAAAACGCAACAAGCGAATGAATGTGTAACGTCTGTTTCGTCGCTTTAAGCTCTCAATACATTTCATTAGTGGTAACCGAGTAAAGTGCATTGCACTGGAATGTTAAGACTTTAGCTTAGTGCCTTCTAATATCAATTCTTTCCAATCCCAGCAGGAGTCTGGTCCTCTGGTTATGGGCAGTTTGTTTGAAGAGTATAGCAATACTGTCTTTACTTAGCACTGGAGGAAGATTAACCTTCAAACATTATGGAGGCCCTTGACATATTGGTTGTGCTATTGTCAATAATTTTGTTAAGACACCGCCGTCATATAAGTGAAATACCCTTAAGGACGTAGCACGGCGTAAAACACCAAACAATCAATCAACCAATCAGCAGCAGTCTGTTGGGAGGGAGTTTTCAATTTCCATTTTGCTCTCGGGGCAACACGAGGTCGATCTGTCCTTACTTCTGGTGTAGTCCTGTGGCTGTCAACCGTCATACGAGTGATATAACCGTAAGAACGGAGACACACAAACAGATAAACAATATTATCCTAGCACATTTATAAATTATATCAAACTGAAAAAAGTTATCTCCAAAACTTCACTATTTGAACAAAACAAACTGAGGACCTTATTCAAAGAGGGTCAAAATCTCTTGTTCTTTTAATTATAACATATGGAGTACTTTAAACTGATTTGACCAGTTAAATTTGCTACACCATGTATCTATTTGTGTGTTAAATATAAGTGACAGTGGCCTGAATGTATCAGGTTCCGTTTGCCATCGTTATAGTTCTCAGCTTCTTCTGTCGTAAACTAAGTCATGGTTAAGATATAATGATAGAGGCTGACGTCAATAAACTTATATATATACATATATTGTGACAAGCTTTATATAAAACTTGTTGTATAAGCATCAAGTGACAGGAAACGCCGGATATCGCTATGCTGTATTGTATATGTCATTTTTCTTTCTAACGAGTGAACTCGTCAGGTGAACACCTGCTCTAGGGGTTAATGTGCCATCTCCCGACAAGGACAACAGAAAAAATACGTGAACTTTACCGTCCAGCTATATAGGCCATTGTAATACAACCAACGATTTAATTTAGTCGACAACTCACAATTAAATGTACAGTCTTAAAATGGTGATATCAGTCATACTTTGTTATAGAATATCATCTTTATGACCGCGCGGGCCCCCGGCCGTGGCTTAGTGGTAGCGCGTGCGCTTTATACCAAACATACTTCGATTTACCGTTCACGGGATCGAGTGCGTCTGTCGACCATCAGGTATATGAGTGAGTCACACGATGTGGATCCGGCCATCGTGGGGGTGTTTTTTACGAGGTTTGTTCTCGGTTTCCACCGTAATTAGACATGGAGCAGTGTAAAATAGACAATCCGTAGTCATATAAGTGAAATACCCTTGAGTACGACGTTAAACCCCAATTAAAGAAACAAACAAACACTGAGGACGCAACTCGTAAATTGTGCTACCATTCATCACTTTCGATGCAATTAGAATTGTTAATAAAATTCACAATTGGTAGTATAATTCACAATTGGTAGTATAATTCCGAATTGGTGGATTTTAATCCTTTTAGCAATCAACCATAGTAGACAAATACATGTCCAGACGAAAAGAACTTGCCAATGATGTCCGGCGAATGAAAGGTTTGTTCCTGCAGGCTATACATATATAACACAACTCGTGTGTCTTATGTCGGGAAAATCTGACAAACCCATCACTATGATTTCCTTAGAGATTAGCCCTGAATGAGCTAACATACCTTAAAGGCTGCTAGGTGATTGTCTTTGAATACAGACGTCTTAAGTTGGCCCAAAACATCTCCAAGTTGAACTATGGAGTCTTTACTCCTAGATCGTCGCTGAAGTTAAAATAAATGAATGATTCTTAACTAAAATAAATAAACTATGAGTAGAGTTGAAAAGTGGATATCGTCACAAATTTAATTGACTATTATCCTTTATGTGTATCATTCTTTTTTGCTTATCCAATACACGCGTAAATACCAATCTCATCAAAGGTAAGAATTTGTGGTACCAATATATGTACCTGCTATAAATAATGAGGGTAAATATATTACGTATTTTCTCAATTATGTGAGGATCTTCAATCGAATGAAATGCTCACTGTTTCATCAGTGCTCAACTTCGTAAACTATAGGGAGTTGTTTATTTGTTTCACAGTGCTGTCGCGACGCTGTCCCAACTGTCTGATATCAATGGCGTCCACTTCCCAATGCTGTCACGACCCTGTCTCAATTGTCTGTATATCAGTGGCGTCCCTGTCACAGTGCTGTCGCGACCCTGTCTTAATTCTCTGTAAATCAGTGGCATCCCTTCCACTGTGCTGTCGCAATGCTGTCGCAATGCTGTGTCAAGTGTCTGTATATGAATGGCGTCTCTTCCACAGTGCTGTCGCGACCCTGTCTCAATTGCCTGTATATCAGTGGCGTCCCTTCCACAGTGCTTTGGCGACCCCGTGTCAAAAGTCTGTATATCAGTGGCGTCCCTTTCACTGTGCTGTCACAACCCTGTGTCAAATGTCTGTACATCAGTGCTGTCCCTTCCACAGTGCTGTCGCGACCCTGTGTCAATTGTCTGTATATCAGTGGCGTCCCTTCCACAGAGCTGTCGCAACACTGTGTCAAATGTCTGTATATCAGTGGCATCCCTTCCACAGTACTGTCGCAACCATGTGTCAAATGCTGTCCCTTCCACAGAGCTGTCGCAACACTGTGTCAAATGTCTGTATACCAGTGGCGTCCCTTCCACAGTGCTGTCGCAACACTGTGTCAAATGTCTGTATATCAGTGGCGTCCTTTCCACAGTACTGTCGCAACCCTGTGTCAAATGTCTGTACATCAGTGCTGTCCCTTCCACAGTGTTGTCGCGAACCTGTGTCAAATGTCTGTATATCAGTGGCGTCCCTTACACAGTACTGTCGCAACCCTGTGTCAAATGTCTGTATATCAGTGGCGTTCCTTCCACAGTGCTGTTGTGACCCCGATCAATTGTCATCATTTGTATCGCCCTAATATAATCATATGAATGAATAAATGCCAGCAAACTGTTTTTATTCCTCAAATACTAGACGTTTGTACTTCAAACGCGTGCAAAAATTGTCATTTCTAGGGACATTTCTTCAAATTTTTGACAAAATATCTGATAGAGATATGTACCATTATTAATACAATGATGGCCAATTGTAATCCACCTCCCAACATGTAATAGACAGTCCTGTGGTCTGGAAATGAGACTGGGTATTTCTATTTCTGTTTTGATAGACTACTAACGTCATTAAGTCGACATGCCCAGCCAAGTCCAGTCCAATTGAGTATCCAGACAAGACGTTCTTCAGATCATTAGTGGCATATATCAGTTCATTTATAAGGGTTATACGTCGTCGGAGAATCACACTCCTCTCAGGGGCATAAAACGCCTGTATAAGACTGTATACTAGTCGATAATCGAAAGGTTACATGTCCAAAGAAGATTATAAGCTCGTTATGTGTCAGCCAGTCAGTATCAACAGCAACAATATTTATAGACTGACTCAAAACGTAACGGATACAAGAATCTATAGGCTTTAGAAAATGTCTAATGGTTTTACAACAAAATGGATTCAGTCTTACCAGCTTCCGGAATGAAAACGCTTGCCTTGTCTTCTTTTCTGCAACAAAACAAACCAGTGATTTATCTTCTGGATCGTATAGTTGCAGACATCACAGTATTTTGAAAGCGAATTACGAAATAATTATTTTTGTGCCAATGTTTGATACAACACCAGACGTTGAAAGATGTGACACTGGGGATTTCTAGCCAGCTATAGGTTAGCGGAGGTAAACTAAGTTCACATGTACACATAACCCAAATATTGAGCTTTAATTAGAAATGTTTTCTCATATCAACAAAGATAAAAAATACATGGAATGTTGTGTTTTATTTTCGATTCTTATGTCTTCGTATTTGACAGATTCACATATATTTGTTACATCTGATTTTCAAATATGTAGTATAAATTGTATTGCCGATTGATGGTCTTCAAGACAGGTGGTTGTAATTGAAATATCGTTGGACGTTTCTGAGAAGTCTTTTAACGACCAAACACACATAGTCGAGAACATATCTCAACAAACAATATGATATTATGATTATCAGAGAATATTTTAAAAATAACTTTATATTATCCAACTACATTATGACTTAATGAACTTAATTTATCTGTATTAACTCTTTACAATTAAATTACAAATAATGGCTCCTGGATGTTTATAATAGATAAGGAAACAACAATGTAACGACAACGAAATAGCTGAACCTTCGACACATGTAATAGATCAGTTTAATAAAGGATTATTTTCAGAGAATGCTGATGCGAATTTTGCCAATATATTGCGATTAATCGTGATTTGTGTATGAAAACATACATTTAGAGCTTGCTTTAGGATTATGGAGGGAAATAGGAGATAATAAACAAGAGAGTTCGAGTGCACAAATGTTTAAAACGACTAAACCGTCTTAGTTTAGAGATTTAAAACATCCTTCGTAAAACTTACATCCTCCGTGTAAGTATTACATCAAAGCTTAATAAGGACATAATCTAGGACATGATAGGGGGGAAGGGGAGGGATCTCGATAGTGGCTGGTATCTTGATCAGGTGTAAAACATCATTACGCTGTAATTGGGAGAGGTAAATTACTACATACGTTATGCACGACTTCCTAAAATCCTAAAATCTACTCTTTATGTCTTAGTCTCTGTTCAGCAGAACAGAGACTTTTTGATGGGAAATAAATACTGATGAAGTGTAAGCTGCTCAAGATTGTGGTTATTTATATGGTTATCATCTTAGAACAAAACAAAAGGAGCAATGCCTTTATATGTTAAGATAAATTAATCACGAGATCAGAGAAAGGAGATTAACGCAGATTGGCTACAAACGTGTTATTGAAGGATGTGAATTATCTGTAAGCTCATTTTCGAGACGGACATTCCGAGGTTAGCGTTCTATACACTGGCTTGAGCGATCGCTTATGGAGCACCATTTATCCTCATTATTACCAAATCTACTCTTTATGTATTAGTCTCTGTTTACCTGGTGACGGCACAGGCAGATGTGTCGAGTCCATGAGTTCAAGCAATGACAACGAGATGCTTACCCAGAATGGGATGATTTTTTGTGTCAAAATCTGTCGTTTGAATCAGTAGTACTTAATGGTATTCAACTGCTCAGAAACCCGGGTTCAATGAATGGTCGAATTTACAAAGAACATTGAAGGAAGAGACAGACTTTCGTTAACCCGTACCAATATCGAAAGAATGTGGCGAACAAATTAAAACAGCAGCAAGCCTTCCTTTCATTAATAGACCACAGGTTTATAATAGAGTCGAAGGTTTACGTTCATGTTTTCGAAATGGCTTGTAGATTTTTGTCATTAAGTTGCACCATTGGTTTTATTATCATTAATTCTAGGTAAAATATCACGTGACGTTAAAGATAACAAGTTGGTTGACTGCCTATATCGGTATACATGACAAGTAACGCGAGAAAGTGCGTGAAAATCGTGTACCTAACTCGTTTTTGGTTACAAATTCCGTTTAGACGGTATGCACTGTCAGTATGGTAAGCTGGACAGCTATGGTGAGTGTCGTAGAGTAGTGAATCTCTTAAAGGCGATTACCCAGCTTTATGGAACTTTAATCAGCTAAAGTAAGGATTTCCCTCATCAGAGGAAAACAAACATTTTATCTATAGTCAGCGTTGACAAAACTTGTCAAAAGTATCAAAATGCATTATTATTAGGTATAAACAAATATATCAGATACAAATTGCTAAAATATATTTTAAAAGGGGTCAGAAGTCACGCGGAGAGTTTTGGTGCCAGACTTGTTTTGAAGTCCTATCTTTTAACATTAGAGTAAAACTTGTCTCTCCATTTCCGACGATTTATTAAACAAATAACACAAACAACTCACTTGAACCAATACTTAACTAGATAAATACCATGGATTTAAGCCGAATTTGACATTTAAGATACATTTCGTTCTGAAAATTCGTAAAATAACTGGTGTTGATGTTGTGCGCAGCTGATGACCGGTCTTTTGTCTATTTAAAACTGTCAGTGACTGTTATCCATTCATGTTCATTCATGACATGCTTCCCGAGTATGACAAGGCAAGAAACTGACACATTTGAATAACAGTGCCCTTCCAGAGTAGTTTTTTTTATCAATGGATTCTTTGATCTGTACATGAGCAGATGATACATACATTAAATAATTGTTTTTCTTTTATAATATGTTATAAACTGGGACATTGTAATTTCATGTTGAAAAAGTGTTTTCTGTATTCTATTTCCAAAGGTTTCAAAAATGCAGGTTTTGCACATGTGTCAGCAAACTGGCCAATTGCAAGCGGTTGTTGAAATGGTGGGTGACCGTGGGTATAATAGACAACAACTGTTTTCATTTTACAGGCTAATATTATTAATATTATATCAAAATTATATTCGTTTAAGAATAACATGAAAGGAATATGTGCTTTAAAAATCCCATCAAGCACAATAAAATTAGAAGCTGCACTGGGAATCTAAGGTGTTGAACTTTGACGTTAAATGATGACGTTGAACGGTGGTGCTGGGGTGTCTTATCAATATGCTAATCATTTACAAATAATATGAAAGGAATATGTGCTTTAAAATCCCATCAAGCAGGGGGCATAATAAAACAAAGTTAAACTTTATACATCTAGTACTTTTTGAGACAGAGATCAGAACTTGACAGTAGGTAGAGTGGAGGCAAAGAATAGACGGATCAACGGACAGACAAACTTCCGAGAATGTTACATGATTAGCACCTTGACAGTACACAGTCCCAATATGTCAATTTTTAAATGAAACAAATTTGAGCTCGATACATTGAGTATTTTTTTTAGATAAACAGAATATGCCAGCAGGTAGAGTGAAGGCAAATGCCAGACTGATGGACTGACAGACAAACTTCCAAGAATGTTACATGAATAGCACCATGATAGTGCACAGTCCCTATATCAGCTTTTAAATTAAATAAATGTCAGCTCTATACGTTTAGTGCTTTTGAAGATTAAGCTGGGAATATGACAGGAAGTAGAATGGAGACGGACGCACGGTCCGTCAGACGGCATCTATTTTGAGATACGTCGGCAAATATCTTCCGGGGGTATTAACACGATTTCGGCAAAACCGGTACAAACATAGGATATTCCGAATTTAAGTAATTTCGTGAGATATATCTCACACAATAGACGTTTTTGAACAGACTGACTGGCGTTTAACGCCACGGTCAAGGGTATTTCATTTATATGAGGGCGATGGACCGTGCATAACTAACACACGTATAAACGTGTTATGCGATGTTTAAGAACTAACGGTCTTCCAGTGCTAAGTGAACTGGATGAGGCTTGAAACATACCGCCCAATATGATCATCCCATGTCAATGATTCAATATTAAACATACCGCCCAATATGATCATCCCATGTCAATGATTCAATATTAAATATCCGCAAGAACTTTATAGCCTGTTGCTTCAGAAAGCTGCACGCACGGTTTTGCATGAGTGACCTGTTGGTTACAGGGGACATGAAAATATGAAAGAAAACGTCTGCGATTAGACATTTTGGTGATCAATTCAAGGTTATGACTGTTTTGCTCTGAAACTATATCATTTGTAGCCGTAAAAATAAAACAATCACTCTGCTCCACAGATAGTGTAACTTCTTTTGCTAGCTGGACATGACTTGAGGTTTAACGCCATTACATTAATATTAACACAAATATTATAGAGCCATCTCTGTATATTGAATTATCACGATGCGTGTATTCAGTCCAGTTAAGGCACATGAACAAAACTTGTTTCAAATCCCTTACAATTCAATATGGTTCACAATTTCACCACAATGCAAAATAATTCCAAATTTGGGGAATTTATTCTCCAGCTATGATGTGACGGCATTTAAGACAAACGGACGCACGGACAGACGGGCGTGCATGACGACGACGTTACCCATAGGCAAGCGGACGTCCTAAAATTGTATCATTCAATGGGTGATGAGTTTCACTATATCCTCTGACTATTACATGCTGTCGGTTTGAGTCCGAGTGAGTTAGAGAACAGACACCAGATGCTATGCTAACAGTGTAATGAAACACTCAATTCTAGCAGCAGTTGTTATTTGGCAGATTGATCAATCTTTGGTGCAAACGGAAACATGCACGCCTTTATTGCCCAATGCTTTCTACACATATTTCGTTCGAACAAATTTATGCAATTTTGCTAGTTCAAACATTCCCCAGAGAAGGGTCTGCACTGTTAACCTATACAGTTCCCCAGAGAAGGGTCTGCCCTGTTCACCAAAATTTGCCAGTTTCCACTGTAACTGCGATTTTACACCGATGGGGCTGACCAAGTGCAGACGAACATATTAATTTGATAGTTGTCTTGTCCAAAGGGAGTGACAAATGGTAGATTCTTTGTGTATTTTGTGTTTTGCTAATGCTCCATGGCCCATTGTAGGTCATTAACGGTATCGTACAATGCAGGATCAAGAGTGAATTCATTTACCATGAATATCGTGTTAGAATGTGCTTCGTGTTTGACAAACTAGTGCAACATGGAGCATACGGTGTTATCTACAATCTTTTATATTACAGAATAAAAATAAAATGGTTTTATACCAAGGTAGTTATAAAGCAAGTTGTGTTTTAATTATGTAGGTTACGCTATAGTAAAACTACAACATGAGCGTTAGATAATTCCTACTTACCATCTGTATTTGAATTCGGTCTACTGAGAGCAAAATCGGCTACAGTATTCCGTTTAATAAGCATCTTTTTGGGGTGTATCTGCGGCATACAGACCACTGGAGTTACATTCATAGATATGTCTTCTGAACTCCTTCGTCTCGTGCGATGGAAGCGTGGAGGGCTGGAAAGGAAGGCACATTATTTGTCAGTTTCCTAGTGAATACAATGACTCTCAACTCTTTGAAGTTTTCACACATCCTTGCTCGTGTGCTAATGCATCAACGCTTTTAACTTACTCAAATAATAAATACAGATTATTTTCTTATGTAACCAACATATCTACCTGGAGTCACTTGTGTTAAGAATTACTGGGAGAGAGTCTAAATCATCGCCAGCCGATAAGGCCGTACAGGTGTATCACATCCAGTGACAATAGACTGAGGTGTAAATTCTCTGGCACGACGTTTTTGCCGATTTGCTGTTGTTAAGGAACACCTGCTAACACCGGCATAAATCACGCTGTAATTCAGCCGTTATAATAAAAAACTTGTTGAATGGAAGAATAATTCCAATATGTAGCTTCGATAGGGATATCAACTGATCACCGAAGAAGTAGTCGTCATACGAGCCAACGTTAAGGCTTTTCGAGCCACGCTTCGGTTCCGTCTGGTGCGTTTGTTTCGAAAGCATTGCTTTGGCTTTCTCAAACAGGTTTCTTTCCCCATCTCTGGATGGCCTACATCGCCATGACTTTGAATTCTTTATTATTTATAAGCAGTTAGAGGTTGAATCTGACTTGCAGACCCGACAAGCCTAGTCACATGTAAGGCTACCACGTTCATTGTAACATTTTGGTGGCATAACATAAATAGGTTCACTGTTCCAAGCTAAACAGACTGCCAAGAAACTCGTTTGGAAAGCATTTAGTTAAAGAGAACACAAACAGTCTAATGACTACGGCATACCTGATGTGTAATTTACCAGTGCTTGGATATCAAGACGTTGTCTCATTAGTCTTTTACTGCGTTACCAACCTATCTATTGTGTAATCATTGTTCGTAATGAGTAAACTACACCGTTGCAATGTGCTTTAAAATCCCATCTGATATTCTGGCAAGGGAATAAAGCCAGACTGATTTCGAAGTATTTACAAGCACACGTTTGATTCTCTTGAACAGCACAAGAGGAACAAATCCGGACCGTATACAGTTAAGTCGTCAGGAAAGCTTACTAAACGCAAACAATTGACTGTGGTCTGTTTATCTTCAAAATGCGTGATTTAGTTCAAGAACTACCATAGCAATATATTATGAAAAAAAACAACAAACAATAAAAAAAACCATCAAAGGCACAAAGCCAGTTTAGCTCGAAGACAATGCTCAAATGCCAGTTAAGTTGTAAGAATTAAAAATGGGTAGCACCGCATTACATACAGTATGTGTGAATTGACAATAGAATTCAAGCATTATAGTACGCCATAAGTATGTACTTGGTACCTTACTTAAATCCCTGTAACCGCATTTACTGAGTTAATAACTATCTAAAGGTTTCGTATAAAAATGACAAAACCTGCGTGTCTCGAGAGTAGCGGTTTGCGTTCAAGCCCCGCCAAACTACACAATACGAAAGAATATTCACCTTTGTCTTTTTTTAGATCCAGTCGTATGTCGATGCGATTTAAATGTCTTCTGTTCGTGTGATAATACAATGTATCAGTAGGTCTCGATGAGGTGTTCGTAACCATTACAGACAGAGCCTGCCAATCGCTGTTATTCCCGAACAACAAATAGAGGGTGAAACGAGACTCGTCGGAGCAGGGATTAAACCTTAATGGCAAGTCCATAAGGACTGGAACAGATGAGCCCGCTCAATGCCTGCCAGTCTAATGTATATCTTACAATAACAGTGTGTTCTATATAAGATAGTTAATAAAGCACACATATTACAAGCTAGTCACCTTGTCTTCAGCGCACCACACTCAGATCCAGTTCTGAGTGCACTAAACTTGCTGTCCTTTTATTGCTAAGCAACCGTTGCAATGGATTGTATTTCAAATACTTGATATTGTTAAAAAAACAGACTGTCATTTTTAGCAACTCTTCAATGTTCTTTATCAGCCAAACTAGAATTGAAAAAAATTAAATTTGACGAAACTCATGCAATTTGCCAATTATTAAATTGGTTCCGAGGCGAAGTCAGCTGTTCCCAGGGTATCACAATGGGCAGCGACTTGAAACTTGTATTTAAATTCTGTGGAATCTAATTACCATCCAGTATTTAATCGTAGGTTGTCATTACTGGAAACCACCGATGGCGTATTTATTTAACCAATTCAGTTTTATTTCGTTTTTTGAATGGCCTTTAACATAACGTAACCAATGTTGACATTGCGCCTGGCGAAAGAAAACTAAACCTTTAACATGTGTTGATCTGGTATATAATTGGCAGGATAACTGTCTAAATGTAATAATGTGTATTACATGTGGCACATTATTAAATAATGTGTTATATAATTTAAACAGGTTTAATAACACGTCGATTTCAATAGTGAATCATTGCGTGCTTTGAGTATTATTATTCGAAACCACGGTCTTATAATCAATGTTTAACAAACAAAGTCTCCCCTGCTTTCTAAGAGTGAAAACACTGTGTTATAGGTGGTAGATACTTTTCTCTCTCACTTTCTGGTATTTGTTGTAGCTAGATTTGTAATATCGTTTTCCAGGTTCCTTTTCCAAACGGTTAAAAACAAATCAATCTGTGTATTCAAATAATTAACTTGATACTATATTATCTTGAATAATTGTTATGTCTTTTCTGAACTGGAATGGGTTCAAACTAAGAAAGTGTTATCCCAAAATAACGAAAATACTGTTAATCTTCACTTTCT
>JAQQZZ010140830.1:0-13156 GCA_030265115.1 Mopalia vespertina | reverse complement strand
AAACGCTTCACATCTTGGTTGTGCTAGTGTCAATTATTGTTGGAATACACCGCCATCATATAAGTGAAATACCCTTAGGCATGACGTAAAACACCAATCAATCAATCAATCTAACTGACCAAAACACTTATGGTTATGTTAGTGTGGCTATTTACAACACTAAGTCACCTCAAATTTCGTCCTTGACAAATATTAACTTTTTTGTTTATTGTGACAATATTACAGCATGTAATCGAACAAATTTATGTTTTCGGAGAAATGTTGATGCTTTCTAACTGAAATCTTCTTCCTCTCAGACACAATAACCAAGTCTTTTAAATAGCTTCCAAAATAGTAAGTTTATGGACTTATTTGAGGTGATTTAGGGTATTGGAGTACCACTGTCACAGTGAAAAATCCATGAGTGTGTCGTAAAGGACTAATCCATCCAATCCATCTGTCATATATGAGATTAACCTTTAACCTTTGAGAATAGCATAAAACCAATGAATGAAGGTAGACAATCTGACCTGTTTCAGTCTGTGAACAAAGCCATGAGAACACAGGGAGCACCTGTCAGTGTTGGTATACTGGATATTTATGGCTTTGAAATCTTCAAGAAGAATGGGTTTGAACAGTTCTGTATCAACTATGTGAATGAAAAACTACAACAGATCTTTATTGAACTCACATTGAAAGCTGAACAGGTAGGTGGAGGTAACTCTGACAAAAATTGTTTGAGTTTTGTATTTAAAAGTGAACATTGTTATTAAATGAAATAATATTTTTGTTCTGTCCTTGATGGGTCTCCTCTTGCACAATTTTGTGAACTAGAATCTGTTTAAATTCAGAAACTGTTATCTCAATATAATGAAAATATTGGTATCAAAAAGGAAAAAAAAATCATCCTTGTAGTAAAAGTGGGCCAGGGCACTTGGAAAATACTGAATTACCCTTTATTTGATTGCTCTAGTTCTCTATTGCGTCTTTGTTTGGAATCTTGTGATTGTCCTGAAGCAAGGATGGTTTCATTCCGTTATGTGAGTGAAATAACCTTAAGTACAGCATAAAATCTTGATAAAAAACCCAGCAATTATGAAATAATTTTCTATTTTATTATTTTGCTTCACAGGAAGAGTACGTAAAGGAAGGTATAAAATGGACGCAGATAGAGTACTTTAATAACAAGATTGTCTGTGATCTGATAGAGCTGAAGAACCCACCGGGTATCATGTGTGTGCTAGACGATGTGTGTGCCACCATGCACGCAGTCTCAGAAGGAGCCGATCAAAAATTAATTCAGGTAATAACTCCAGAAATATCTCTTTTTAATGTTATTTATATTCAATTGCTTGTCTATAACCACAAAAACCATTAGTTCCACTGAAGAGTTTAAGATAATACACAAGTAGTGTAATTCCGAAAAATGCTAACTTCATTTTGACCCAATATATCAGGATTTATTATGCCATCATCAGGAGTAAAAACTGCTAAAAAAAAAATGAAGTTAGCTTTTTTCAGAATTACACTACTTGTGTATATTCTCTATTATCCTTTTTAGAATTTATTTCAGCATAAATTTGAGAAAAGCTGCTTGTGTATAGTAGGTTCATTTACAAAATTACTTCCGAAAATTTAAAATTAAAATTTATTTATTTTTGTAGAAATTAGAGGGAGCAGTGGGAAAAGATCAACACTTTACTGGATCCAACATTGGCTTTATTATTCACCATTATGCTGGCAAGGTAATGTATAAATTCTGTAGACATGCCAGCCTCTGGCTAGGGGTAGCATGCTGTCTTCACTCCGCAGTGGAGGAACACTAAAATGTAACGGAGCAAAACACTTCACATTTTATGGTTGCCTAAGTTTTGCTTTTGGCATCGCCATCACATAAGTGAAAAATAATTCTTAAATCACTTCACATTTTGATGTTGTGTTAGGGTAGTCTACCGTCATATAAGTAGTTTACCCTTGAGCAGGGTTGAAACTGATCGTCATGCTTTCGTCATACTGCATTAGAGCCACTGATTGGTCCAATGTAAGTGTTCTCCATTTTTGTAATTACAAAACTTCTCTCCATTGGGTGGGGCAGCCGTGGCTTAGTGGTAGCATGTGCTCTTACTAACCCTACTCCAATGTATTGTTCACGGGATCGAGTCCTTCTGTCGATCATCAGGTATATGAGTGAGTCACACGATGTTGCTCCGGCAATCACGTGGGTGGTTTTTACTAGATTTCCTCCTGGTTTTCTACCGTAATGAGGCAAGGAACAATGTGAAGTGGACAATCCATCGTCATATAAGTGAAAGTACAACGTTAAACCCCAATCAAACAAAAAAAAAAGGTTGGGTGAGAGCTTCCTGTTGCCCTTGTTCTCTTAGAGCGAAGGGGCAACATGAAGCCGATCTGTTATTGTCCTGTTTTTTATTGCTCATTGCTTGTCGTGTCAATGGTGGTTTCCTTCATCCATTGGGGTTGCACGCCATCAAGTCATTGAAATAACCTTAAGTACAGTGTTAAACCCCAAACAAATAAACAATTGAATATGACATTAAACCCCAATCTACCAAAATAAAACAATATCTGTTTTTTGTGTTGTTTTCCAGGTGCAGTATGACTGTGAGGGGTTTTGTGAACGGAATCGTGACGTCCTCTTCAATGATCTCATTCAGTTGATGCAAACAAGTGAAAAGTAAGTCTGTACAATGACCCCACTCTATGTGTGTCTGTGATCAGGGTGAGGAATTTATATTTTCCTGACATGACCACAGTGCACCTTGAGTTCTAAGTTACATGCACAGCCAACGTTTTAATGAAATGTCACATATTAAATACATGCATGTTAGATCCTAATACCGTCTACATCATGCAATAATGACTGTGTTTTTCCACCCTTGGCTTAGTGGTTAGTGTGCTAACCTACTTCAATGTACTGTTCACGGGATCGAGTCCGTCTGTCGACCATCAGATATATGAGTGAGTCACACGATCAGGCTCTGGCAATTGCGGGGGAGGTTTTAACAAGGTTTCCTCACAGTTTTCCACTGTAATGAGGCAAGGAGCAGTGTGAAGTGGACAAACCTTCGTCATATAAGTGAAATATCCTTGAGTACAACGTTAAACCCCAATCAAACAAACAAACAAATAATTAAAACATAAGATTGTGAGAATTTGACTTTACATAGCATCAGAAAATAACTATGGGTAGTATTTTCTGAGCCTAGTCTTCTCTTGGCACTGGAGGAATATTGTATTTCTAATAGAGAAAAACACTTGGTTGTGTTAGTGTTTACTGGTGGAATACAGGACTTTAAAATATGGAAAAATACTCCCGATCATGGGTTCAAATCCCAACCAATCATCCAATCAACCAGTCAGTCATATATATATATATGTGTTATAACAGCTTTGAGTAATTAAAAAAATCACCAAATAATCTGACACCGCTATTATTATTCTATTTACAGCCCATTTATTTGTTCTCTGTTTCCTGAAGTAGTGAGTGGCCAGGTCAAAGGTCGACCAACGACAGCCAGCAGTAAAATCAAGGTATTCCTTAATAACTCAATATCCTATTATTTCATTCATGCTATTAAAGGGCAATTCATTTGTTGAAATAAACTATGAATAGTATTAGCAGCAATCAAGTAGAAAGTGTTTCTATTGAATTGATCTCCCCACTCCTCCAGCACAAAACCTTCTGAAATGTGATTGACTTTATTTATTTTATTATGTAAGTCTCTGATTGAATAAAATTTTATGAAATTTTGCTTTTCATGTTGTGTACTGATAAAATTTTGTTCTCTTAAAATTAAGTTTGTTAAATGTTAATAGAATAGTACTCTCCCGACTGTAATGTTGCCCATGAGTGTGGCTCCATGGTTAACATTTTGTATTACTGATTATCTTTCTATGAGTTTGTTTGAAGAGACGCAATGCTGTCTTTACTTAATAGCACTGGAGGAAAATTAACTTTCCAACATTATGGAAACGCTTCACATCTTGGTTGTGCTGGTGTCAAATATTGTTGGAATACACCGCCGTCATATAAGTGAAATACCCGAAAGCACGGCGTAAAACACCAATCAATCAATCTATGAGAGGCTCACAGGACTAAGGGTATACGATGGAGTTTTGTTTTGATAAAACAAACCTACAAACAAACCGTATATGTTTTGTCATGTGTTGTTATTTTCAGAGTCAAGCTAACAAGCTAGTGGATGCCTTGATGTTGTGTACACCTCACTATATCCGCTGTATCAAACCAAATGAGACAAAGAAAGCACACGACTGGGAAGATAACAGGTTTGTCATTAACATTGACAATGTGAGTGCCGTTGTCATCTGAGTTAAGTAACCTTAAAGCGATGCTCCTGGCTGCAATAACCTCTATATCCCTTGAAAGGTTACTATTAAACATACTTAAATATGATATCGACTTATCGTTTCTTGATCTTATAAAATCACTTGAGGGTTATGAGTATATACCTACCTACGATCACTGGTAGCTGACAATTTGGGCGTGACAACCCTATTCATGACGTAACGCGACTCACACTCTTCTGTGTTACAGGTTAATAACATGTGTGAACCAATGACCAAAATAGGTCATTGGTGTCAACTGTCAACGATTTAAACAGTCGACTGTACGGGTCTGGTGATGTAGGCCCCCTAGTGTGACAAGAAAGACATTTGATTGGTCAATATTTGTAGAGCTCTTCTGTTTAGTGATTAAAGTAGCAAGACATGGCCGCGTGGATGAATTTGACTGTAGTTTAAGCAATACCCAATGTTAAAGATCCAATTATAAAATGGATATAGCTCGATTAGAAAATTAGAGAGCATAATTCAACACAAGAAATGATGCCCGTTTTACATATATGCATTTTATTGCAGTGAGGAGTATCGCTTTAAATTGGTTCTACGGGTTTCCTCAATGTCAGAGCTTTCGGGACTTTCGGCCCCTGTTAAGCTCTGATTGATCTACAGGGGGGAAATATCACTTGAACTTATACGTATTTCAGAGGAAATGAAAAGGCGGAACTTAAAACAAGCAACTCTAACGATCCAATTCGTCGGGTATTTCTTTCTTACGATGGACATGGGGTTACATTAATTAACAAAAACCTTAGAAGAAAGACATTTGAGCAAGTAGCTACAGAGATTAAACATCGCTAACTGTGTAAGTGCCTAGTTCGGATATCTATGTAGATAGACAGGTTTAATATCCCAATCGAATAAATTCTGTATCATTTTATGAGGTATACACGCCTAAAAGGTGAAAGTTACTTCTGCTTAATCTTTAAGTCTACAGTCAGGGTGGAAGAGAGAAAAATGGAGGGTTGGCAATGTATACTTAAGGCGTATTTCCGTATTTTTAACAAGGCTAAAGGGTGATTTCAGGTCTCGTTTGTCAACATTTATACAACCTGTCAGAAAGTTCGGTATATTAAATATTATTGGACAGTACTAATTAAACCCAAAATAGGGGAAAAGTTAGAAGAAAAAAAATTGGAAATGACACATGCAGTTATGTGCACTTTATTCTCTGTATTTCGAAATAAGGCTACATCGTATGATAAACTATTAAAGATACATAACTGTGCATTTACTGAGCAAGCTACTACCAGTAATATGCTACGAAGTACAAGTCGCCGACCATTATTTTGTGGTAGTAGGCGCAATATAAGCAGAGCATTCAGATAGAAATAAGGGTCAGTAGATACAGTTGGGAATACAAGGTTGGACAGGCTGGGTGACGGGACCTATTTTCAGACAATCGGTCGTTACCAGGGATATCACCTTTGTAACTTTGGACAGTAATAGATATAAGTTGTGTAAACGTTTATGATATGTAAATAATAAAGATCTTCCTGTGTGGAGACCTGAACACAGTTGTAAGGGACACAGATTGCGTTTATGTGAATATTGGGTAAGAATAACCCGCACTCATTCAACCAGGTTATCGATCAGGGCAAGGCGTCGTTCCATTCGCCTATATACAAGTTATCTAAATTTAACAGTCATTCGACGCATTTCGCTCTAGTAAGCGTATGCTGGAGACTGATCCACGCTAACAATTCTCAAGTAGATTAAACCGTCTGTTCTTTTCTCACTCTGAATCTACTTTGTAAAGTTTTCCCCTGATCACCCATGTTGTTGTTTTAGTGTCCCATATTACAGGAGTTTCGGGTAATGACGTCACACCAACATAGTGACGTCATTCTATCAAATGATGATGTCACATTAAGGACAAGGCATTCTAAACTGTTTATTTTAATGCCGCATGTAACAAACAACTTTATAAGTTTAATATGACACAATATGCACCTATATTTTTTTGCGTCATTATTATATCTGTTAGTAAGATTTATACTGTTTCTTTCGAGGCTGACCTTTTGTGAAAAACAACTGTCGGGGCTAGTTCATTTAGCTTCCGGTCTCAGACTGAGGACATTGGACTGAATTATATTTAGGATTTCAGGAAGGAGGGACATTAATTTTCCAAAAGAGAATTCAAGTCATGTCTTTAGCTGCTAATTCTTTCTTGGCAAATACACCACCTTTATGTTCTTAAGCGAGAGGAGAACTCCTCTGCTGGCTTCTATAGAATAAAATGCACCACCACTTAATTGAAGCTAACCTCTCATTTACTATAGTTTACAAAATATGTTGTGTTGAAGTTTGGAGAATATTTGTTGTATAAAATATTATAGCTATGTTACGATGAGGTTTGGAGAGTATTTGTTGTACAATAGTTGATTGTAAATGTTATGGTGAAATTTGGAGAGTATTTGTTGTACAATAGTTGATAGTAAATGTTATGGTGAAATTTGGAGAGTATTGCTTGTATAATAATTGATAGTATTTGTTATGGTGAAATTTGGAGAGTATTTGTTGTATAATAGTTGATAGTAAATGTTATGGTGAAGTTTGTAGAGTATTTGTTGTATAATAGTTGATAGTAAATGTTATGGTGAAGTTTGGAGAGTATTTCTTATAATAGTTGATAGTATTTGTTATGGTGAAGTTTGGAAAGTATTTGTTGTATTCTAGTTGATAGTAAATGTCATGCTGAAGTTCGGAGAGTATTTGTTGTATTCTAGTTGATAGTAAATGTCATGGTGAAGTTTGGAAAGTATTTGTTGTATTCTAGTTGATAGTAAATGTCATGCTGAAGTTCGGAGAGTATTTGTTTGCCACAATTTAACTCATTCTAGGTTTATCATATATTACAACCGTATAATGCTGAACAAATAAATATTCGATTTTAAATTTTGTGTTTTTTTCTGCTGTTTTAAACTTTGGCATTAACCAAAATGGGAAATGAAAAACTAAACAACGTGAAAACAAAAACGAAAAAAAAAGGTATATATATTGTCTTGGACCTACTATAATTTTGGATTAAACGCAGTTCTAGAGGGTATTTCACTTATATGACGTCGGATTGTCCACTTCACACCCTTCCTTGCCCTATTACGGCGGAAAGCCGAGAGAGAACCTCGTAAAAACCATCCCCGAGATTGACAGAGCCACATCATGTGACTCACTCATATACCTGATGGTCGACAGACGGACTCGATCCTGTGGACGGTATATCGAAGTAGGATTAGCAAGCGCACACGTTAACAACAAAGCCACGCGGGCCCTTAAGACTTGAGTGTGCATGCAAACACTTTATACTTGTTTCCAACTCTGGGCCATTTTATGCAACTCCAAATTTTAACCCTTTTGCTTCTGACGATTATCTTACTCCAACCAATATTTATGTTACTCGCCCCAATATTTATCTTACTTACATCAATATTAATCTTACTGACACTAATATTATCTTATAACGTTATTAATCTTACCCACACCAATGTTTATCTTACACCAATATTTATCTTACTCGCACCAATATTTATCTTACTCGCACCAATATTTATCTTACCCACACCAATGTTTATCTTACAAGCAATAATACACCAATATTTATCTTACACCAATATTTATCTTACTTACACCAATGTTTATCTTACAAACAATATTACGGCAATATTTATCTTACACCATCATTTTTCTTACTCACACCAATATTTTTCTTACTAACAGCATTGTTTCACAAAAATATGTGTGACTTACCTGCCTATACCGAAGCTCGCCTGAACGAGTGATTGCCGGACTGACGATACACGGGAAACACCTGGTGTTTAATTCTCTTTATGGGACCTAATTAACATGAGCCAGCGGTGAGATCATCGGAGCGTGAACACCACTACCTATATTCACCAACACTGCACCTTCAAAGACCATCATTGTTTTACTGCAATATAAAAATAACTTCTTAAGCTGCGAATTAAGAAACGTGTTTCCTTAGTTTCCTAAATTGTGTTATGTGTTGGTATGGAATGCGTTGAAGGTCAGAGTTGTGCTGTGTACAAAAATAGATAACGACCCTTCACGAGCATCTGATGGAATGCTAAATGTATTGATGCATTGTCTTATTTGTTCGCTTAAATGTTTTTACTTCAGAAAATAATAGTATTAAATTTTTCAGTACAGCACATATACTTTATAAAGTGCTTGAAAATACTTTCACAAATTGTACAGATTGTTGTATGCTTATTTCACAATGAGAGACAGGTCAAACAAATGACAGTCAGCAATTGTTTTCTTCGTTAAGGCGAACAAAGGGAATAGGGTAGACCAGATCAAACATCTTTTATTGCTATATCTAATACATTTGTTAAAGTTTAAAGAATAAAATACAAAATACATAGAGTATTTTCGGTTTTGAAAGAAAGTTTGATAGCAAATTGCATAAGTGGCAGGTATAATCAAATATATTACAAATATAGATAAATAAAAAAGGTAAATTTGTCCTCACCTGGGATCAAGCCCGATAACTGGCTGACAAGGCCACAACAGTTAAGTAAGTTACAGAGAATTGCCGTAGAATCACCCAAATGGTCACCCAAGAGAAGGCTGTAAATTTTTGTTTGTACATATACCGTACGTAAGTTTTTTCCCAAACCGTACGTATTGTTTTGTACATACACCATACGTATTGCTTCTTTTGCTATAATGAAATACTTTTTTTTAAAAGTTTTGTTGATGAATAAACTATTGTCAAGCACTTATCTCTGAAGGATAACAAAACAATTTGTTGTTCCAAAAAATATATAATTTCATAGTATTATTTATGAATAAAATATATTTACATATATTTTTGTTGTTGGACAAAGTAAAATGATACATTTTTATTTTTGCCTTTGCTGTTGAATAAAATATAATTGTATTCATCGTTGTTGAATAAAATAGTATTATATATCTGTGTATTGATGCTAATGAACCCAGTCTCTACTGGGATTTGATATTGGATGTTTTTAAAGTGTATGTAATCAGAAATCTATTGCATATCAATTGTATCTTTTTACTGTCCAAGTCACCTCATCTTATAACGGCAAAATGAATATTGTCACTGCCAATAAGTGTTTGTTCCGGGTTGTTTGAAGCTTGGGGAGAGAAAATCGATCGTGAACAAGTGTGGTTTTATACGGAAAGAAATGTTTTATGAATATCAACTTCTATATTTTAGTGTACACTTTTGCCTTTACTATAAGCACCGTTTAAGAGCAGAAATTCAGAATCCCTAAAAACCCGTGCTGTTGTCTGTAATCAACACGTCTTTATTTTATTTAGATTTTGTTTGATTTTGGATTTGTTTTTTGTTTGAGTTTGGGTTTAACGTCATGTTGAAGAGATTTTCCCTAATATGAAGACTGCCCACGTCTTCCTCTGTCTTACTTATACACGTCGAAAAACCGGAAGAAAACCTAATGTAAACCCTCCCCGCGATTGTCAGAAATTATCAAGTGTCCGTTGAATATATGTTTACTCCACAGTGTACCTGATTTGTTCGCACTATAAAAAGTAAATCAGCAGATTGATATCTTCCAAAATGTATCACTTTGGGCAATTTTAAATCAAGAAATAAATATCGATTGGAAATATAGATATATTATATACCCTTTATAACTTGTTTATGCTTCTCTTAATACACTCCATATTTACATCGTGTCCCTGATAAAGTACAGGTGTCTCTTACCTATTCAATACAGCCAATAATATTATTACGAGAAGGCCAAATCTAAAATAATCAACTCGTGAGGCAGTCGTATAAAATTGAATTATTTATACAGCACGGTTTGATTAAGATAACCTAGTGAGAAAAATAATAAGCAACCGTGTTACAATAAGCTATCTGTTAACAGCGCAGGCATTATAGCTTATACAGGGGGGAATGGACTTGGTGATGCGAACTAATAAAGAGCCAATGAATATTTATGAGTTATTATGACTCGCGTAATAATCCAATTCATACGCGATTGATATGCAGTCCTGTATTTGTATTTAGCTCTCGTCTACACGTTTTTCTGACAAAGAGGAAACATTACAGCTAATTACAATGAATAAACATTTTTTCAACTCAACCATTGATGCATCTTACTTGCTGCATTGTAAACATAATTAATGAATTATATTACTTGTTATTATTATTAATTTATACTTGTGTGGATGTGGCCCCTTCTCATATACATGCTTATACAATTAGTTATAGCTTGTCATAGTCGTTGTATTCAAACACGCTTAATATCAGTAACCCATTAATGTGTCACTTGAGTAAATCCCCAGTTTTATTGTTTATTTATGTGTGTATAGGGAGTCAAAAGGTAGAGTTTGCGATGCTTGCAAATAGAATTATGCGTCTTTCGAAGTAACGTAAGAGTTTTTGGAGTCGATGTTTAGAACGATGGCATATGGACCACTAATCTACAGCTAGGCAGTGATTTTATTTCGAGCTACACCGCAACACATCGTTAACCAGAATGTACAGCTGGGCATTGTATTGGCTGCCTCGCAAAATGAAAGCACTAATCAAGTCACACGTTACTGAAGTTTCTGGTTACTCGTTTCGAAGCCTTAATTGGCGGAGCGTTTTATGAGAAAAGTTTAACAAAATAATGTTTGCCACCCAGTGTCAGTGTAGGGTATGTTCCAACATCTTATGGCAGTTAAGTTGTTTATAAAGCTTATGTGATTGGAGGGGAATGTATTATTGCTATGTTTAATTGACTATACTCATCATTGATAAAACTCTAGTGACTGTAGTGTATGGACTAGTAACTGTAGTGTATGGACTAGTTATTATAGTGTATGGACTAGTAACTGTAGTGTATGGACTAGTTATTATAGTATATGGACAAGTAACTGTAGTGTATGGACTAGTAACTGTAGTGTATGGACTAGTTATTATAGCGTATGGACTAGTAACTAGTGTATCGACTAGTTATTATAGCGTATGGACTATTAACTGTAGTGTATAGACTAGTTATTATAGTGTATGGACTAGTAACTGTAGTGCATGGACTAGTAACAGCAGTGTATGGACTAGTTATTATAGTGTATGGACTAAATACTGCAGTGTATGGACTAGTTATTATAGTGTATGGACTAGTCACTGTAGTGTATGGACTAGTAATTATAGTGTATGGACTAGTTACTGCAGTGTATGGACTAGTTATTATAGTGTATGGACTAGTAACCGTAGTGTATGGGCTAGTAACCATAGTGTATGGACTAGTTACTGCAGTGTATGGACTAGTTATTATAGTGTATGGACTAGTTATTATAGTGTATGGACTAGTCACTGTAATCTATGGACTAGTAAGTATAGCGTATGGACTAGTTACTGCAGTGTATGGACTAGTTATTATAGTGTATGGACTAGTAACCGTAGTGTATGGACTAGTTACTGCAGTGTATGGACTAGTTATTATAGTGTATGGACTAGTAACCGTAGTGTATGGACTTGTTACTGCAGTGTATGGACTAGTAATTATAGTGTATGGACTAGTCACTGTAGTGTATGACAGTCCTTATGTATCAGTTGCTAACTCTAATGTTTGGATTGATAGCTCTAATGTAGGCCTGTGGATTGACAACTCTACTGATAGATAAATGACCCTTATGTACAGATTAATGACTCTAAATAATGTCCGGAATTTTTTAATGTATAGAATGGTAACTCTACTGTATGGATTTGTAGCTCTAATGTATCAACGGATATCCAAAGAGATTTATACGCTTGGTGGGGAGAAATTACATATACAACGTTCATTTGGACACCAACTGAATATATTTTCGCTTCAGTAAACTATTGTCCAGCATGATGTCAAACAGTCTATTTATTCACTCTAAGTCAGTAGTGGCACACTCCTTATAAAAGAATCCGATAGCTCGCAGTACAAAACATCTGTAACAGGACTATACATATTGTCCTTACAGTGAACCATGGTTCTGGACTAAATTTCTATTTAAACTGGGCTTTTTGCTCTTTATGCCAAAATAGTTTCCGAAACTTATCGTACGTAGAAATTTGTTTCAGTTTTTAATACTGATACGTCTATGCACTGGTCATGATAAATACTCCATCCATCCGGATTCATCAATCAATCAATCAATCTTCCAATCAACAAATCAATCAATCAATAAACCGTTCGGTAGCTCGTTCGCTCACTCAACCAATCAACCAATCAATCATACCCATGACATAACGTCAAAGACAATGGATACGGTGACAATGTCTCTGTGTTTCAGTGTTGTGCGTGTCGACAGACCGACCAATTAAAACACCCCAGGCGTTACACGTTATATACAAGTCACACGGTTTCATTCGGTCCCTTGCCGGGTGAGAATGAAGTATTCTGTAAATACATTGAATATCAAGCGTGTGAGCCAGCTTAACGATGACGTCCAGGTAGTTCTCTTGTTTTAATCAGACCAGGGTGACAAACAAGAACGCTTTTATATTTACAAGTGTGATCACTTTAGTATGGGGCATGACATTAGTGAATACTAAACATGTTAATCACACGGGGACGTGTTGAATAGCTTGTCTTTAGTATACACATTTGCTACTGTCATGAAAAGCACAATAGTGACTAGTGTTTCCTTTATGTAAATGATAGCTGTTCGTTTTGTTTCTGAAAATAAAAGTAATTAAACTGCATGGATGTAACAGAGAGGCTGAGGAACCATCCTAATGTTATCCAGAACCATCCTAATGTTATCCAGAACCATCCTAATGTTATCCAGAACCATCCTAATGTTATCCAGAACCATCCTAATG
>JAQQZZ010140819.1:0-13157 GCA_030265115.1 Mopalia vespertina | reverse complement strand
GTAACCAGTTCCACCGGAAATGCTACGGAAATGTAAGAGAGTAAAAATGGTAAGTTACAACTTGATGAAAGCATGTCGACTGAGCTACATAGGCTCACGGCAAAGTGAGTCCCGAATTCTTACCCAGTGAAAATGGCGATTTTCCCTCTTCATAAAGCACGGACACAGGGACGCTAAATTAGTATCTTTTTAATCTAGATATTACTCACAATAGGTTTTTGCTTGAGTAAATCCGAAAGCCTGGCTCTGGCATATATATATTTTGAATAAATGAAGAGAGAAAAATGTGCTTGCCTCCACCGGAATTCGAACCCGGGACCTTTGGGTTACAGGCCCATCACTCTACCGACTGAGCTATTGTAATCCCAGATTGTAGACCTTCCATCATCACACTCTTTGAGATACGGAAGTCAACTGTGGTCATCGTGCAATCACTCCCTGCTCCGACATGACTATCCTTCAAGTGTAAAAAAAAATAAACTACTCTAAAACATAATAAACTAAAATGTTTATTTAAGGCAGGTTGGACTTATTTTCCGATATACTAACCCTAACCTTGGTTATGGGTGATATCGACACCATTGTGTCTTTTCATATTGTATTGCCTTGAATAATGTATGTAGTAAACAGATTTACCTGAATAAATAAAGTGAAAACATGAAATCAGAGATATATTCCTCATCCACATTCTGCTATCTGAGATGTGTGATCTGATGGTGGTCAGCTATCTGATCTATGCTGTCTCTGAGGACAGTCGTGTTAATGGTCTTGACACCTTATTACAGTGGTCTGTTAATATCCTCAAAGGGATCGTTCTCACTTTATTGCAATCCCATAATAACTACTCCTACATGTTGCCCGATCATTATCTGTTTAAACCAATCGGAACTCCGCGTTCTCTCCAATAATTCAAACTTTGAACACAAACAAGACAGTTTGTGCACCATCGACCAAACAACAAGCACTTAGAAGGCAAACTGATGATTCTGATTGGCTGGTTGGTAAGCCAGTGAGGATTCCATTAATGAAGTAACACACCACAGCTTTGGGGGATTACTGAGAGCTATTAGCAGCTTTACATAGGAATTAAGTATTCAGTGACCATATGCTGATAATTCATCGCCGCGAAATCGCTACTGGTGCTAAAAGTAGTGTATGAGGTATCAGTTTAAACCCTGGAATCCATAGCTTGAACTGTCCTCGGGGAATTATACTTCTAATCTTGTGATTTGGTCATTATATTACCAATATAGTCAATCCACTATCAGTGGGTGTTCACGTATAGACCTATATGGTACAGTGTGATCTATGAAGATACTTGCAATTTTACCATTTAAAAAAGGTTTTGAAAATCCTATAAAACAACACACTATTTATAACAAAGATGGCCATTTATTTACCAACTCAATACTTGACGACTGTGACAAGAAAATGTAATATGTACGAATGTTGAGGGTCGTGTACAGGTCAAATGACACTATTAAATCCGTCTATTAAAACACGTTTATTATTTTTCCTTATTTTTTATTTAAAAATCAAAATGCTTTTATCTACACGAAGGAACAGATGTGGGCTATAAAGCTAAGTCATGTGGCACAATGACGACAGCGTCAAATGAGAATTGAGCGTCCAGTGGCTCTTTTGGCCAATCCCTCAAGCATTTCTTCAATCCTCAAGTATTTCTCCAATCCCTCAAGCATTTATCCAACCCCTCAGATATTTCTCCCATCCTCTAGCAGTTCTCCAATCCCACAAGCATTTCTCCCATCCTCAAGCATTTCTCCAATCCCTCAAACATTTCTCCAACCCCTCATGCATTTGTCCAATCCCTCAAGCATGTATCCAATCCCTCCCATCCTCAAGCATCTATCCAATCCCTCAAGCATTTCTCCCAACCTCAAGCATTTCTGCAATCATTCAGCATTTCTCCAATCCCTCAAGCATTTCTCCCAACCTCAAGCATTTCTCCAATCCTTCAAGCATTTCTCCAATCCCTCAAGCATTTCTCCAAACCCTCAAGCTTTTATCCAATCCCTCAAGCATTTCTCCAACCACTCAGCATTTTTCCAATCCTCAAGCATTTCTCCCATCCTCAAACATTTGTCCAATCCCTCAAGCATTTATCCAATCCCTCAAGCATTTGTCCAATCCCTCAAGCATTTATTCAATCCCTCAAGCATTTATCCAATCCCTCAAGCATTTATCCAACCCCTCAAGCATTTCTCCAATCACTTAGCATTTCTCCAATCCTCAAGCATTTCTCCAATCCCTCAAGCCATTATCCAATCCCTCAAACATTTCTCCAACCCCTCAAGCATTTGTCCAATCCCTCAAGCATTTATCCAATCCCTCAAGCATTTCTCCAATCCCTCATGCATTTCTCCAATCAGTCAGCATTTCTCTAATCCCTCAAGCATTTCTCCCATCCTCAAGCATCTATCCAATCTCTCAAGCATTTCTCCCAACCTCAAGCAATTCTCTCAACCTCAAGTATTTCTCCAATCCCTCAAGCATTTCTCCAATCCCTCAAGCATTTCTCCAATCCCTCAAGCATTTCTCCAATCCTAAGCATTTCTCCAATCCCTCTAGCATTTATCCAACCCCTCAGGTATTTCTCCAATCCTCTAGCAGTTATCCAATCCCACAAGCATTTCTCCCATCCTCAAGCATTTCTCCAATCCCTCAAGCATTTCTCCAATCCCTCATGCATTTGTCCAATCCCTCAAGCATTTATCTAATCCCTCAAGCATTTCTCCAATCATTCAGCATTTCTCCCATCCTCAAGCATTTCTCCAATCCCTCAAGCATTTCTCCAATCCCTCAAGCATTTCTCCCATCCTCAAGCATTTCTCCAATCCCGTAAACATTTCTCCAACCCCTGATGCATTTGTTCAATCCCTCAAGCATTTATCCAATCCCTCAAGCATTTCTCCAATCACTCAGCATTTCTCCCATCCTCGAGCATTTCTCCCAACCTCAAGCATGTATCCAATCCTTCAAGCATTTCTCCAATCCCTCAAGCATTTCTCCAACCCTTCAAGCATTTCTCCAATCCCTCAAGCATTTCTCTAATCCCTCAAGCATTTCTCCAATCCTTCAAGCATTTCTCCAATCCATCAAGCATTTCTCCAATCCCTCAAGCATTTCTCCAATCCCTCAAGCATTTTCTCCAGTCACTCAGCATTTCTTCAATCCCTCAAGCATTTCTCCCATCCTCTAGCATTTCTCCAATCCTAAGCATTTCTCTAATCCCTCAAGCATTTCTCCAATCCCTCAAGCATTTCTCCAATCCATCAAATATTTCTCAAATCCATCAAACATTTCTCCCATCCGTCAATCATTTCTCCAATCACTCAGCATGTTTACAATCCCTCAAGCATTTATCCAATCCCTCAAGCATTTTTCCAATCACTCAGCATTTCTCCAACCCCTCAAGCATTTCTCCAATCCTTCCTTCAAGCATTCCTCCAACCCCTCAAGCATTTCTCCAATCCTTCCCTCAGGCACTTCTCCAACCTCTTAAGCATTTCTCCAATCATCAAGCATTTCTTCAATCCCTCAAGCATTTCTCCAATCCCTCGAGCATTTCTCCAACCTCTCAAGCATTCTCCAATCCCTCCCTCAAGCATTTCTCCAATCATCAAGCATTTCTTCAATCCCTCAAGCATTTGTCCAATCATCAAGCAGTTCTCTCATCCTCAAGTATTTCTCCCATCATTAAGCATTTATCCAATCCCTCAAGCATTTCTCACATCCTCAAATATTTCTCCCATCCTCAAGCAGTTCTCTCATCCTCAAGTATTTCTCCCAGCATTAAGCATTTATCCAATCCCTCAAGTATTTCTTCCATCCTTAAGAATTTCTCCAATCCCTCAAGCAGTTCTCCAATCCTTCAACTATTTCTCCAATCCCTCAAGCAGTTCTCCGATCCTTCAACTATTTCTCCAATCCCTCAAGCAGTATTCCAATCCTTCAACTATTTCTCCAATCCCTCAAGCAGTTCTCCAATCCTTCAACTATTTCTCCAATCCCTCAAGCATTTCTCCGATCCTTCAACTATTTCTCCAATCCCTCAAGCAGTTCTCCGATCCTTCAACTATTTCTCCAATCCCTCAAGCAGTTCTCCAATCCTTCAACTATTTCTCCAATCCCTCAGGTATTTCTCCCATCATTAGGCAGTTCTCCAATTGGTTAAACCTCACTACACCTGCATTATTTAAACAAAATTATTGGCAATAATTCACATTTGACACGTGTGCTTATGCTCCATTGTGGTCAGTTATTGTTGGAGATCATATCAGCTATACATACTAGTAAATGAAAAACCCTGATGTATATGCAGGACTGGTATAACTGCGGTCTAATTAAGGAGTAACCGGCACAATAACACAGAGGTAAATTGTAAAGTGTTTTGCTCGGTTGGAAACTTGTTATTTCTCCTGTACTTAATGAAAACAGCCTATAGTTATGCTCAGATGTGGGTATAAGCATTTATTTGACATTTGCTCAATTTGTTGATTACACGTCAACACTTTTAACTTAACCGATAAGTTTAAGGATGATTTACTGATTGGTCGGTTGGTAGATGATCATTGAATGCGACCAAAAACCAGTTATCTTTTAGATGGGTTTACCAAGGACATTATGCACCTAAAAGTTGTCACAAATCTCTTATTTCTTGTCAGTTGATTCGACTCTGCGAGATGTTATTCGCGTTGAATCCCTTGTACTGCCTCTTTCATCCCCGTAAAACCCTAATGTAAATAACAGAATCTCTTGTACTGCCTCTTTCATCCCCCGTAAAACCCTAATGTAAATAACAGGTTAGGTTAATCGTGCAATTTTTATCTATTTCATTGTTGGCATGATTTTGATGCGGAGAAATTAAGCCTGTGTAGTATGTCAACAAAAAAAACTATCGAGGTAATTTTGTCCGTCCTTGTGACCTCTGTGACCTCACCGTTGTAACAATGACATAGCTTTGGTTATTTGAGATTTGCCTTAATCATCAACAACTTATAACGCTCCAAATAAAGCCAAGCCTCTAAAGCTCGGAGAATATTAAACACCAGTGCATTAATATCTGATCAATTGACTCCGGTCCCTTGGTATTCCACCAACTAGCTGAGACCCCTGGCATGTGTACAAAATTAAACCGCAGGTTCCCTCTAGAAAGCCTCCGCTTTATAAGTGTCTTTAGCTGTGGCAGCTCCAAGGAGTGGCTAGGGGTGGTTTTAGCTCCCACAACTTTAGCCCCAGGCACCCCACTTTGGAGAAATAACAAAATCTTAAAAGCAATAACATGCTATAGTTTCTTGTCACAAGGTAATACATTTGTGCGTTTTGCACACGCTTTTGCACGAAAGTTAGAGCTGAAAAAGGTCACTTCATGTGAATGGCCTACACAGCAACATTTGAATGGAAAATAATCGATATATACCATACTTCATTTCCAGCTGAGCACAGTTAGCCTACTTATTAAATGTATGCTGTTGCTTTTTTGTCAAAGTCAAAGCATTGCGGTAGTACATATTTTAACGAAGAATTGGTACTGCAAAGTAATAAAATTATCTTATTTCCATTAATTGTAAAGTAAAAAATTAGGTTCGTTATTGTGGGGTATTTTATTGATAATATTATGGCCGAAGTAATTTGTTTGAGCGTTCAACGTAAACAGGTTACAACACTAGGCCTATAGTGGACGTTTACGTGTGGACGGCTCTATCGTCCGTTTATAACTTGAAGTTGACTTCCCAGCCACTCGTAATTATTGCTCATTTGAATGAAAGATAGTTTTAATTAACTCAATTATATATAACCCACAATTTTAACTTTCAATAAATGTACTTCTTATTTGTAAAATAATTTGTATTTTCAAAATAATAATTATTTATGAAAGCCACAAGTGTTATACATCGAGATTTGGATAACAAGTATGAGCATCAAGTGCTCTAAAATTGCACCATTTCATCAGGTAGAATCCATTTTTTTTCCAAACAGCGGCAGGAGGAGACACCCCCCTCCCGGACCATCCCCGCCCCCCTCGGGCACAAGTGCCCTCGGCTGAAGCGTTGCTTCAGATTGTCCAGCCCCTGCACATTATTCCACAGTCCCACCTTAGCCACCCCATCTAAAATATCCTGGAGCCGCCACTGGTCCTTTGTGATTATCTATTGATTTGTTTATCCGATGTCAGAAGTCCAGTTGACAATCTCTGTGAGAAAAACAAAACAACCCAGAAAGCCCATAGCCCTTCGCTGGTTCCTGCATGGTATACCAAGCAACATACGTGTATGAAGTTGGACCCCAGTCATTATTTTTATAGACATATATAAGATAGGTTATCGCAACATTTGTTCCTCTTGTACCCCCAATGAAAGAGGGTTCCTGATTACCACGAAGCAACAATTGTTTCTCTTGTACTCCCAATGAAAGAGGATTTCTGATTACCACGAAGCAACATTTGCCAGGTAGCATTTACCCAATCCAAATCAACAGACGCCATGGTTGAGAATTCCCCAGAAGGTTGAACGATTATACGACGTTTAGTCTCTATTTGATTGCCTGTGGTTTTGTGTCGTGATAAAATTCCGTGCGGCCTTGATAAAGCAAATTAACATGGGACGTAAAATGTATAAGTCCCGGAATTAAAAAAAATCTTGTGTGGATGCTGATTTGGGGAGCTGATACATGATACAACTGAATATTAGATGATATTAAGCATTAATAGCGCGAAGATATTCCACTACACAAAGATGACTCAATGTCAAGCAATTCAAAAGTAAATTCTGTTTTTAGAAATCAGCTACCAAACGTTTTCGAGTTATACTTGAGATCTGCTATCTCAATCATTTGTAAAACACACACAAACAAAGAACACGGTTAAGTGGCTTGGTCGTGCGTCGATAGGCTAAACAGGGTATGTTATGAAACATCCTGCGGAGTGACATTATTTCTGAAGAGAGGGCATTTATCAGTCACTCAATCAATCAGTCAACTATCAACGGTGTGTTTGTGACAATTATAGCCGATACTATGTCTAGTTCACACAAAATAAACAGGTTTACAGCTAAGTAGCTGTTTACGAGTTTCTTTGCGCTTTGTTGCATTGCGTGTTAAGACCTGTTTGAAATGCTTATGGATGAAGAGCAAAGTCTTGTTGACCAAGCCATACCAGAGAGAACAACAAAACAATCTCCCTAATAGGTGAGAGACATTCCATCGAAATGCTCCTGGACGACGACAATTAATTATTGTTGACTAAGTTTTGCCGCAGAGGAGACAAGCAAAAGAATCTCTAAGCATTTACTGTCAGTACTGGGACATTGGATGTTCTTGCCAAAGTTTACAGAAAAGCTTTAGTCCTTCTCGGAGACCATATACCATAGCCACTTAGACATAGAACACAAATCCTAAAATAATTCAATTAAAAGTATCTAAGTGGCAATACCTTCCCGCGTCCAGGGGTAATCCTCACCGGCCTGAACTTTTAAATAATTCCGTTTTGTATCAGACCTATGCTAAGTAGCATTTTGACTAGACTCCTTGAATTAACTTGTCTTAAAAGTTGTATATATCTGCAATGTCTCAACTTCTGAAAATGGACTTGTTTTATGTATATTTTAATTATACAAGAAACATTTGGAAGGATAACTTTATTGGATTCAATTTTCTAACGTTGAATCTAAACAAAAAATAATTAATTTATTATGCCAATATGGCTAACCTAGCGCCGGGTTTGCTAGTCTACTTATAGACAGGAATAACACAGACCCATAACAGCATACTGGAGAAACAAAAATTCAAATATCCTACTAGTTATAGTAGTTAAAGAGACAATTTCCTCTGAATCAGACAACTTGTATCTCTTATTATCCTTAGCGGACATGGTTGGGAGGGAGTTGTGATGTTTTTGTATTCCTTCCTATGATTGTCCTGTGCTGCCTTTGTTTGTTGTCAGTGATGTCGAGGTTGGTTTCCTCCACGCCGAGACGCCGTCATATGAGTGATATAAACTTAAGTATGGCGTTAAGCCCCATCAAACCAACAGACAAATCTTAGCGGACATAGAAATACCAATTTGCACTTCGATCTATTCCAAACCCATGCTGAATATCTCGTTTGCTACATATGTATAACATGTACATATCCATGAGCTTCTCTCGAAATGTCTGTAGGTTACCCATAACAACTACATATGTATAACATGTACATATTCAGGACCTTCTGTCGAGACGTCTGTAGGTTAACCATAACAGCTACATGTGTATAACATGTACATATTCATGACCTTCTGCCGAGACGTCTGTAGGTTACCCATAACAGCTACATATGATATTCATGACCTTCTGTCGAGATGTCTGTAGGTTACCCATAATAACTACATATATATACAACATGTACATATTCATGACCTTCTCTCGAGATGTCTGTAGATTACCCATAACAACTACATATGTATAACGTGTACATATTCATGAGCTTCTCTCGAGATGTCTGTAGGTTACCCATAACAACTACATATGTATAACATGTACATATTCATGAGCTTTTCTCGAGATATCTGTAGGATACCCATAACAACTACATATGTATAACATGTACATATTCATGGCCTTCTCTCGAGATGTCTGTAGGTTACCCATAACAACTACATATATATAACATGTACATATTCATGACCTTCTCTCGAGATGTCTGTTGGTTACCCATAAAAACTCCATTAAGATCTTTCTAGAAGATTGTCTCTGGGAGTTTAACTAGAACATAAGCTGATTCATAGGTTTGTATTAACAGACAACCCCTGTACCAGCATGACTAATTTTTAGAAATAATATATGAATTGGCCATGTTAAAATATAGATGTAATAATGGGCGTAGATCATATTTATCCTCTGCTCCCTTTCCACGAATCAAAACATTCTATATTCACGACAAAGCAATTCATTAAGCAATTCTTACGTTAAATCTTGCATTTGTTCCCGAAAAGATTTTATTGACGTTTAGTTAAAACTGTTTGCATGCAATGTATTGATTCCCTGGCGGCGGTGGGTTATCCGCGGGAAAGTAATAGAGAATTAAATTAAAAGATTATACGAACAATGAAGGTTCGTACAGTCATAACAAGAGGTAGTGAATATTTTTAATATCCCGCATCTGTTTTTGATGGACCTGGGCAATATTAATATGAAGCATGAATATTCCATTTGTACAAAAACCTTTTGTTACACGATCAGGCAAATAACATAGGTGAATATTACAAATAGTAAACTACATAGCTGGACAATGACATGGGCAGAATGTTTCTTTGTTCGAGTGTCACGTGACGGTTTATATATGACGACGCGTGATATGGAGACCCGCGTCTCTCATTTATCGTGGGATGTAAAATTAAGTGCCCAAAGTATATGACTTTCGGGACATAAAGGTTAAATTATTTCAACTTTATATGTATGACACAATACACAAGTGATACAAGAATATAGGCAATGTTTCATTCATTCATTCATTGGTTGTTGTTGTTGTTGTTGTTGTTGTTTGAAGACTTATGGCTAAACAGGTTTTTGAGTGAGATTTGTCAAATTCCAGTTGAAACTCGGTCAATGGTAACATTTCTTAAACCTGTTAGACTAGTCCACTGTTTAGTTGGTTGGGATATATAGGTCTATACTTGATCACCATTGGATTAGATATGTTCTTAAGCACCATTGGATAAGATATATAGGTATATAGTATTTTCGTTAGGTATATATAGGTATATATTTAAGCACCATTGGATAAGATATGTAAGTATATTCTCAAGCACCCTTGGCTCAAATATATAGATTTGTTCTTAAGCACCATTGGATTAGATATATAGGTATATTCTTGAGCACCATTGGATAAGATATATAGGTATGTTCTTGAGCACCATTGGATAAGATATATAAGTATATTTTAAGCATCATTGGATGAGATATATAGGTATATTCTTGAGCACCATTGTATAAGATATATAGGTATATTCTTGAGCACCACTGGATAAAATATATATGTATATTCTTAAGCACCATTGGATAAGATATATAGGTATATTCTTGAGCACCACTGGATTAGATATATAGGTATATTCTTGAGCACCATTGGATAAGATATATAGGTATATTCTTGAGCACCATTGGATAAGATATATAGGTATATTCTTGAGCACTATTGGATAAGATATATAGGTATATTCTTGAGCACCATTGGATAAGATATATAGGTATATTCTTAAGCACCATTGGATAAGATATATAGGTCTATTATTGAGCACCACTGGATAAGATATATAGGTCTATTATTGAGCACCACTGGATTAGATATATAGGTATATTATTGGGCACCACTGGATTAGATATAAAGGTGTATTCTCAAGCACCATTGGATTAGATATATAGGTATATTCTTGAGCACCACTGCATTAGATATATAGGTATATTCTTGAGCGCCATTGGATAAGATATATAGGTATATTCTTGAGCACCATTGCAAATATATATAGATTTGTTCTTACGCACCATTGGATAAGATATATAGGTATATTGTTGAGGAAGACTGGACTAGATATATAGGTCTATTATTGGGCACCATTGGATTCGATATATAGGTCTATTCTTGTGCACCATTGGATTAGATATATAGGTCTATACTCAAGCACCATTGGATTAGATATATAGGTCTATTATTGGGCACCATTGGATTAGATATATAGGTATATTCTTGAGCACCATTGGATAAGATATATAGGTCTATTATTGGGCACCATTGGATAAGATATATAGGTCTATTATTGGGCACCAGTGGATTAGATATATAGGTCTATACTCAAGCACCATTGGATTAGATATATAGGTATATTATTGGGCACCACTGGATTAGATATATAGGTCTATTATTGGGCACCACTGGATTAGATATATAGGTCTATTATTGAGCACCACTGGATTAGATATATAGGTCTATTATTGAGCACCATTGGATTAGATATACTCAAAACATACCTATTTCATTGAACTGAACAAGGTATTAAAAAAAACACCTTTTAACTTAGATCGTGTTTCATTGTCAATACAGTGGGCAATATAAAATAAATAATTCAATGTTATTAACCAGGATAATGGCGCGTTGTATTGTTCTTTAAGTCCCCATAGGCTAACATTTTAATAGCATCGATCATGAATAATGAATAAGAATACTGATATTGTCAACATAATTTCTTCATATGAGTTCTTTAATAATTCAGTGAGGTTTTAAGGCGTAGAGATATATAATGGCCAGTTTCCCAGACCTACTTTATAAAATATAAATAAGATGCTGTCATCTCCAGCTTCCAAAAGCGTAAATACGGATTGATTTATCATATAATAGGCGTAAGTACTTACTTTGAGCTGTATGGTGTTTAAGTTTGATAGCTGTTATTTAATCAGTCATTAAGACATTGGGTACTGGGTATATGATTCTCCTCCCAAACTCACAAATTCATACATAAGTGAATTAAAGCTATACAGAAAAGAATTCCACTTTGTGAAAAAAAATCAATTTCTCAGATGTTAAAATGAATTTTAAATATGTAAAAAAAATCATTGACAAACGTGAAAATGAATTCAACATTGTAAAATAAATAATCTTTTTAACATACGTGGGAAAGATATCACAAAGGTGAAAATTAATTCAACATATGCAGAATAAACTTTAATTTAGCATATGTGAAAATCTTTTTCACTACGGTAAAATAAAAAGGCAAGAAGACCTCTTTTGTACATATGTGAGATAAATTAACACAGGACAAAACATTTTGGTATTGTGTGAAGTTAAGGAAATCTCACATGTTGAGGCTTGACGGATAATACATTCGCTATAGTCGTTTCTGTAGGGGGTGCGACGGATAATACATTCGCTATAGTCGTTTCCGTAGGGGGCGCGACGGATAATGCATTCGCTATATACGTTTCTGTAGGGGGCGCGGCATGTATCAACGACCACAATTTCGCACGTGGTCATAAAATAATTAACACAAATGTCTGTAGTCTCCATTACACTGCCGAGAGAAGCCGTTCAGTAATATTTTTGATATGTGAAGTTTATTTTACCTATCTATAATTCATTTTGACATATGTGAAATAGATATCTATTTAAATATGTAAAATGAACGTATTATTTATTTGTGTAGAAATCTTGTTTTAGAGACATTAGAGAAAATGTTTTCAAAATATTTTTTAAAAAATTAAACATTGTGAAAAAGAATTAAAATTAAAGCAAAATAAATTTCGCTTATGTAACGACATATTTGTTAGTTTGTTTGACCGGGGTTAAACGCTATGTTCACATCCGTGCATTCATATCCAAGCAAACCAAACAACGTTGCGATAACGTTAAATTGCGGTAGTTGCAACGGAATTTTGTGGACTACAAGTTATGTTGCAACAGCCTTGGAATACAACCACACGGCAACGAAACAGAAACGTAATAGCTACGTTGTAATATTGTTGTGGCATCATTTAAAGTTTTGACAACATCGTTATTACAGTTTTACAAAACGCTAACCAATTCACAACAAAGTCATAACGTAGTCGATTTGTGTTGTCATAACGTTAAACTACAACGTTTTCTGTCACGTTTTGACAACGTTGTTATTACGTTTTACAAAACGCTAACCAATTCACAACAAAGTCACAACGTAGTCGATTTGTGTTGTCATAACGTTAAACTACAACGTTTTCTGTCACGTTTTGACAACGTTGTATCAACTAGTAAAAACTAACAACCAACGTTGCAGTAACGTTGATTTTTTTGGTTACTCTGCAACATTACAACTGTATAGCTAGTATACAACGTTACAGCTACGTAGTGTGTTTGCTGTGATGAAGGCGTATCTACCCAATGGGCGTATGAAATCACTATCGGCGCCACTAGCAACAAACACAGACAGGGCAACACACGGCACCAATACAAAATACATCACAGACAGATCTGCTTCATGTTGCCACTAAGTTCAGAGAGCATCAGGTATACATGAAGCTCCCTTCCAAACCACCGGCGTCTTATGTAGCGACGATCTACTCCATACTATATAGCCATATAGCCGTGTAAACAAGGTTGTTTGTTATTTGTTGTTTATTTTCTTTGTTTGATTGGGG
>JAQQZZ010140797.1:0-13158 GCA_030265115.1 Mopalia vespertina | reverse complement strand
ACCCCCCCCCCCCCCCCCCCCCCCTATTGCAATATTGGAATTGCCACAGAACTCAAAGGAATAACAGGCTCTGAATTTCAGGTAATTTAGGTCCAAAACTAAAAAGCCTAAAAAACCTTCAAAAGGCACCAACCAAACGGTAGAGTTGTTTGTTTTATTAGTTTATAACATTGATCTTAATATTATGCTTAAACGATACCGGATTGTCTATTTCTAACACATACTTAGTAAAGTACCTAGAAGGGTGGTAAAACCAAGAGGAAACGTCCTTTACACCACCCCTGCACCTGCCAATCACATCAGATTACTCCCTTGTATCCCTCAAGGTCCAATGAGAGACATTTACATATGGAGTACCTGACAGGAGGATCAGTAGTACAACATGCTAACCACTGAACCACGGCCCTTCAACCAACACCAACAGCATCTAACATTTATATATGTATATGTTATGATAGAAGAATAAACAATAACTGACTGGGCTTCATTTAGCACCCTCGTAAAATAAAATTTGATTATTTTAATCACATGTACAAAAAGCATATCCATTGGGTTTCAATCAGGAACCAGGTAAAGGGTCTAAAAAAGAAATAATTTCTTTTGTATTCCAATATGACCAACTTAGCATCCAGTTTGCTAATCATCGTATAGAGGAATATCAAAATATTTTACCTATAATGCAGATACTTCTCTCATTATAGCATACAAGAGAATCACAAATTTGAAGGACCTATTGGTTAAGGCGAAACTTCCCTCTGTATCAGACAGGTTTTAACACTCATTCTCTTTATCAGATATAATCATTTTAATTTTAATATATATCTCTGAAATACCAGTTTGTAGGGTGATTTATTTCCAACCCATACCAAATGTTTTGTTTATTACAATGTACAAATTTCTATACCATGTAAATGGTCATTACCTTCTCTCAAGATGTCTGTAGGTTACCAAGAACAACTCAAGATTAAGATCTATTTAGAGAAATGTCTCTGGGAGTTTATCTAAAACATGAGATGATTCATCAATTTTAATTAATCAACATCCCTGTGCCAGTGTGATTAATTTTTAGAAATATAGTAGCATATATAGCAGGTGTAGCTGCTCGGTGCCGAATTATGTTGATTGGTTTAGTGCATTGCCATCAGCGCAATTTTCAACCCGTGGCTCTATAATTGTATAGCACGTAACTACACCTGACTAACAAGTTAATTAAGAAATGAAACATGTAATTACCTTAACTGGAAAACAACAAACAAATAAGCTGGTGGAATCCCTAATTACATAAATTTTGGATTCTGCCTGTGCACCATAACGTTAGCATTATTGGGACAGCCTAGAGACAGACCGTAGTATCCCAGGTGAATGAAAAGCGAGAGAAATCAATGAGAACATAATAGAACAATTTCTATCTCACCTGATTTTAAGACTTCAATCCATATAGACTATACGACATGTAGTTACACATGCTTTCTGTAACCTGGCATTTATTGATTTTTAAATGTAATACAAAAGTGGGTCACTTTACCACAGACCTTTAACCTTTCATAAATTTACAAAAACTAAATATCCCTCTGTCATTTGACAGATTAGTGTATATGAACCATTTCTGTCTTAAATCGAGCGTGTTCAAATTACATATGGACAATTACATAGCTACTCTTTCAGATTGACACAGAACTGGCAATATTTTTTTAAAAAGCAGCAAATAAAAAATCAAAAACAAAAATATTGAGCGACACAGGTGTTCAGGCATATGTTACAGACATAAAATCAAGTGCTTTAAAGAACCTACAAATAAAGACCTTTTCATGAATATTTAATGTTCTGGAATAACTATGTGTTTAATGGATTCCAGTAGTGTAACTTAATCCTTTGAGAAATGCAACCAAAAAATGGGAGAAATTGTTTTACTGATTGGTGTTGTATACCTTGCTTAAGGGTGATCCCCTTTCTACAAGCTGTAAACTCCAACAGTTACTCACCACACTAATTCAACCATAAAACGTGAAATATTGGTTTTGCTGTATTGTTTGTTTGATTGGGGTTTAACGCTGTACTTAAGGTTATTTCCTCCATACGATGGTGTGTCAGCCCAATGGATGAAGGAAATCACCATGGACGCCTCTAGCAACAAACAGATGAGACAGGACAAATTCATGACAATCATAGGATGCAATACGAAGGCATCACAAACCAATCCACTTCATGTTGCCCGTTAGTTTTAAGAGTCTCAGAGCAACGTGAAGCTCTCTAATATTATAACCCTCCTTGGTTTTGTATAATGATAATAATAAAGCTTTATTTATTGAGGGTATGCTTCAACATATGTATAAAATAGAGTATTTACACAGCAAAAACAAAAAGCATGCATTAAGTTATAGTTTCTGGGATAATAAATTCTTAAATTTTTAAATTTCACTCACTCTCTCATCTTATGCTTGAAAAATGTTTTTAGTCTTATAGAATCTCGATTCATGGTTTGTATATTTGTATATTTTAAATTGAAAACAATTTAAAATATAAACATTGATTTTTATGTTTTTTTGACTGTGGTTTAAAGCCACACCTAATCAAGGTTGTTTCAGAATCATCAGTGCTAAAATCACTCTAAGACTATGTCCAATTAATAAATAAATTGCAAAAGTGAATGAAAACGATCAAAAATAAATTATTGCAATATGTACTTTCATGTACAGCCACTAGCAGTTGTAGAATAGACTCAAATATACAGTCTTCTTAAAACGATGGAAATTCCCATTTATACATGTATGTGCCTAGTCTGTTAATTTTGCTATGATTTATGCCATAAATTAATTTTGAGATTTTCCTTTGTATTTATACTAGATACAAATTAATTTGTATTCCAAAAATCTAGGAATTGACATTTTTAAACGCTTTGAGAAAGGACATTGAAATAATCTCTATTCTTAATTAAGACAGAACAGCATCAAACTTTCATCCAAGTAAATTACTACAAATTTTTGTTGTAGAGAAGGAAAATTGTGCTTGCTTAACCGAGATTCGAACTGGGGTCCCTGGCTAGCAGGGCCTGTGCTCTAACCTAATGAGCTACAAAGGCTTACGACAGAACGACCTCAAACTTTCATCCAAGTAAATTACTACAAATTTTTGTTGTAGAGAAAGAGAATTGTGCTGGCCTTCACCTGGGTCCCTATGTGTATATGTGCCAGTGGAATCAATTAAAAAAAAAAAAAAAAAAAACATGTTACAGTTTCAAAAATACACATTAAAAGACAAAATATGATGAACTTACGATGATAATAAAATTCCTCCCAATCAGGTGTTAATGTGTAACTCTGAAGGTAATCACACGTGTTAATGAGCAATACAATAACCTGACACTAAATCATCACCTTCTGGCCATGTGAAAACAACACAGAGAATGAAGTTCAGTGGTTAAATTCAGGTGCATGCTGTGCTTGACTCCTTCACACAGATTACAATAAAATCCCTGAATATTTCGAAAAAAAAAAAATATAATAACCATGTGGTTTAAATATTAAGCAATCACTATTTTAAAACTGATATTCTTATAAATCTGTCTGAAAATGTATCTATGAACAATGCCCAACTGTGCCACATAAATCACCTGAAAATTTAGTTTTTATCATGACAATATTTATAAAATCGTTAAACCAGAATCAACAGTTGTCATTGGAATGACAGATCATTTGTTTTTAAAATTCACCACCTCATAAAACAAGAATACATCTACAGAGACCAACCGTTAAAACCAAACCTTTGTTTCACACATCTTTATTTATTTTTTATTTTTTAATTTTTAAAAGGTTTACTGTTTGTTTTCCGTCAGAGATAATCTCTTAACCTCACGCGGCTAGAACAATACGGATGTTTTTGTAGGAGCTCATATTCAGTGAAACTCGAGGTCAGTTGATCCACGCTAATCACTTGAGAATTTAATACATCAATGACGTTATTCATTTCAAAACAGGAGGACATGAACAACTGTGGCTTTTCCAAAGATTTCTGAAGAAATTTCAACACAGATCTTAAGAAGGTCATTGACATTTATAAAGAACTGACAAAGAGATAATGTATTTGATAAAAAAAAAATACCGTTAAACCTAAAAAACATGTATTTCATTTTGACAATCCGTCGGCAGAGTAGACCAAAATGTCAAAGCCACAGATATCTTTTTCTATTCAAATCTTGATAATTTATAATTATATTGTCTACCTATATTAACTGTAAGAACCACCTGTGCTTATTTTTGTTTATTTTTTGTGTGCTATCTAAACTATTAGGAATTAACAAAGGTGGGGCTACAATATAAACTTTGTTGACCTTTTTCTCTACTGGTGTCCAAACCATTAAAAACATCTCCATTCAGAATGTCTCCAAATAATATTGAGTGTAAACAGGACTAGCAAAGGAAAAAAAGTTTGAAAACTTTGGAAGACATTATTAATAAAGTTTCAAGCAGAATACTTGATCCCCAGATAGCCTTTCCAATATTATCAATAACCATCTGGCTACAGGCATTTTGTTTAGAGAGTAGCAATGCGGTTTTTACTTGGCACTCAAGGAAGAACAACTTTCCAATAAAAAAAAACGCTTCACATTCTATGGTTGTGCCAGTGTCAATAAAAATAATTATAACTTAACGAGAAAAAATTACAGTCAAATTAAAAATTTGCTTTTCCCTAAATACTGTACATAAATTTAATATACATAATATACACAAACATATACACACTATTTTAACAGGAAGACAATAAAATGATTTAAGTGTTTAAAAAGTAGATATTAGATTATCAGATGTATTAAACTATTAATCATTGTTGGAATACACTGCCATCATATCATTATAAATGAGATACTGTTGAGAGTTTCCTAAAACACCGATCAATCAATCCATTGTTCACATGCTGCTCATACAGCACTGGCGGTGACCAGCATCTATATATACAAGATATACAAGATATATATGCTGGTGATCGGCATATTAACGTTTCCGTATCATTTTTAGATAATACAAATTTTTTCAATCTTAATCATTATCAGGTGATTTGATGAAGGTATATAATTGCAGTAAGAATCTTTTGTTATTTTCATCTGTCTATGTCTTATGTTCTTTTTTTTTTGTCTAACTTTTGCAAATATTTATCAGGTTACAGTTTTATTAGTTGTGATGTCTATCATTTATTACTGTTTTGTTATTTTAAAGGACAACAAAGCTTTATTTTATTTGTATTACCATTATTTTATACCTTCATACTGCCTTATCTTTTATAACTTGTAAAATATGTTGTGCGTGCGTGTGTGTGTGTGAGGGGCTCAAGGAAGATTGGTTTTGAACTAAATGAACCTCCTCATTAAATAAAGTATTATTATTATTATTATTAATTCTGTGATTTTAGGTGATTTGTTGTTTATCTTATATACTATAAGTTTGACACAAACTAAAACAGTAGCATGCCTTTTAGTAGATCTATCACAATTCACAAATGAAGGGACAAAATAATTTGAGATAAAACTCATTTTCATGTTTATATAGGTTACACTGTCAAAAGTTGATCTAATTGTTGGAGATGACCCACATTTATCAAGTTTTTATGAAAGGTGGGGATTGAAGTTGTCAAAACTGAAAAGATTAATCGTATCATTATCAAATACTCAAAAATGTTGGTCACAACAAGAATTTACTATTACAAAAAAATGTAATCTCACTGCACATTTTATCTGCTCTTAGCTACAGCGGTTCCAACCCTTAAAAAAAGATGAAAGAGGCCCCCAACTGTTAAAAAAATCAACAAATATTTTATACATATTGCTACAAAATAGTTGGTACGTCAAGAAGAAAACTTGTTTACTCAATATTAAAATTTTTGTAATGGTATAATTAAAGGTCTTACTGGACCCCTGGATGGATTTTGAGGGTATCCATTTTCTAAGCCCATTATTGAAGCAAACTATTGGTCGGAACATGATGTATGTATATTTTGAGGGAAAGCTTGGATACTCAGGAATATAAATTGGGTGAAATGTATATTTTGGGGGAAAGTTTGGATACTCAGGAAAACAAATAGGGTGACATTTGATGAAGAATAAATAACTTTGAAACTTATTGGGAATAAAATTAATTAATAAATAAATAAAATATTATCCGTTTACAAAGTAGAATAGCCCTTGAATCAAGAAAGGGTGTTTAGTAAATTTTGTTTCAAACGATTTCAGTAGACTTTAAGACTCATGCGTGGGTTATATTAAATGAATTTAAACACAAACTCCTGAGCTACTCCAGCTCAGATAAAAGTGTAGAATACTGAACTTATCACACATTATTGCATTCAGTGGACTTCTTAAGAAATCATATAAGAATAAAAAATATATTAAAGAATCACAGATGAAATACGGTATTAAAAAATTAGGCACCTTGTGATGCCTCCATTGAAGCTTCTTTGACAAAAAAAATTCACAACCAATTATTTTACATTTTTTCAAATATACAAATTTGACCAGAATCTTGAATCCCCTGACACATTCTTTTGTCCTGTTTTCAGCCCATTATAAATAAATGTATTCAGGAACTTGTTTATTCTGGATAAAGATAGACTTTTTAAACCCCACTGTTACATGAACAACGCTAATTGAACGTCTGTAATCGGATCATAGTTTTAGTGACGGTCACATTGCCTAAGCTCTGCCTGAGTGTGTTCGACATGCGAGTCGCTCACCAAGTAGCCTTTAACAAGGGGCATAGGCAGGCTAGCACACAGCCCTTGCAGCTCTGTAAGTGATGTTAACTGACTAAATTATAATATTAACTCATTACAATGACTGTGTTTAAAATGACAAGCTTTGAGAGTCACTGGGAGCATGATAGCATCAGCTCAAACATGCATACTGAAGTCCGGCACCATTCTGAATCCAATTCTGAATTTGAAGACATCAAGTCATCAGCCCAGGTTTGGCAAGGAATTACGTAGAAGCGCTGTCCTCTTTGAAAGTTTTAAACCAATTTTGAATTGCTAAAGACTCAAGGTTCGTGCACCATTGCAAGTATTAACAAGACTCACAGAAAAGATGATTGTACATCAGAGATCAACATCCCAATCCATCATTTATCTTCTTTTTTTTGCCAGAAAATAATTTAATGTGCCAATTATGTCAAACACTACATTTTTTGACTATCAGAACCTTTTTTTATTTATTACAAGCATTAAAATGGCAACACATGTTCATAAATCAATTTTTTTTCTTTAATCGTTAATTATTGTTATTGTTGTAGTCCAGTTGTAAAAGGTAATCAAGAGAATGATCATGGCCTACAATATTGTTTTGCAAGAAAACATTTACATTAGTGTGCTACATTTTATTATTTGTTTTTAAGTCTTTCATACATTGATATCGGAAGTTGCTAAACATGGATTATGATTTTATGTTGTTTGGTAGAGAATTCCATAATTGTATTCCCCAAAATGTTATGGCTTTGGCCTTCAGGAGACATATTATGTTTTGATGATCAGTGAATGATAGTTTGGGTACCCAAAATCACCTCAAATATCGTTTATGATCAATCCTAACTTCTTTGCTTGTTGTGACAATATTACAGCATATAATCAAACAAATTTATGTTTTCTGAGAAATGTTGATGCTTTCTTACTGAAAAATTCATCTTCTGCCTCTCAGACACAATTTCCACGATTTTTAAATAGTTTCCAAAACAGTAATTTCATGGATGAACTTGAGGTGATTTAGGGTATCCCTTTGGTTGGGAGAAAACAGTTGTTGAATATAAGTAAGGGTGATGTTATGGAATGATTAGTAGATCATACAGACACATAGTTTTCACTTCCACCACTAGATTAAATCCCATCCTTTTTAATTGTTGTTTGTTTGGGATTTAACATCATATGGTACTTGAGAGTATTTTGAATTCTATGATGCCGGATTGTCCACTTCACACTTTTCTTCGCCTAATTACAGTGGAAAACCGAGAGGAAACCTCGTGTTAACTTAGTTTTAGATCTACATGGTTCACACACATCCAGTCTACAAGACCTCAAAGTTTAATGTGTGAGGAGCTAAGGAAAAGAATGAACTTAAGCAAATATCTAAGATGAAATTTTGCTCAGCTCACAGCTCCTGTGTGCATTAGCTTTAACAAACAGGCCAAACTGTCAACAAACATCCATGTACAACCCAGCAGGTAATGCTGGCTATCAGTATGCCTGTTAAGTGAATCAATATTTGACAGACTGCTTTCTCTAATTGGCTTTAAACCACTGAGCAATTAACTGACTTGACTTGGCCTAGCATTTCTTGGATTATTGAATGGATTATTGAATGTAGCAGGTCGTTGTGAGGGAGCTCTTCAATGCCCAGGGGCCGATTCCACAAAGCATTTTCTGACTTAAGTCAAAATGCTAAATTTAAAATTTTCACCACCTGTCATAATTTAGTTTTACAGTTATACTTTTATTTATTACTTACTTACATTATTATAATAATGCCCAAATATTACATGTTAAAATTCAAAACTGAGAAATTTGAGGGCCCTTAAACATTTTGACTAAAGTATAAAACTGCTTTGTGGAATCGGGCCCTGGTGCTCTCAGAGTCAAGAGCCAAAAAGGAGCAGATCTGTTTGTGATGTCTTTGTATTGCGTCCTGTGATTGTCATTTTTTGTCTTGGTTTGTTGCCAGTTTTGTCATAGTTGGTTTTCTTCACCCATTGGGCTGGCACGCTGTCATACAAGTAAAATAACATTAAGTACGACATTTAACCCAAATCAAACAAAGAAACAAGTCTATAACTGCACTATAAATGCCAGACAGGTCAATACAAACTAAATTTTTCAGGAAAATTACCAATTATATTAACCTGATGTTTCTGGTTAAAAAAATCTCCGTAGCAGAATCTAATGACAACAACTTCAAGACTATCGTAATTATAACATTTGACCTTTCAGTGTTATACAAGAAGAAAAGTGACTAGAAGGACCAAGTTTAAATATAGGTGATGACATTTAGTGGTCATATAACAACAACAGGATGTACTAAGCACCTGGCTTTCAGTTAACTTTCATATGGACATCTACTCTTGTGTACTTTAACACTAATCAAATTAACAATAATTCAATTATAAATATATTTCTAAAAATTGATCGTATTGGCACAGGGATATAGATCAATTAAAATGGATGAATCATCTCAGTTCTAAATAAACTCTACGAAAAAAGTTTCCAAATAGATCTTAATCTCGAGTTGTTATGAGAATCTACAGACATCTCGAGAGAAGGTTATACCCATGTATATGATATAGAAAAAATGTGATAAATACGTAGCAAACAAGATATTCCTATGTAGTCAGTTGGTAGTCCTTTGTTGTCCGGATGTTAAACCAAAATTTTCAGATTGACAGTCTAACTGCGGTTTGACATTGTACCAACAGTTGATTCACTGAGAGCCTGTGTGATATGATGAATGTCACTAGAGTCTGGTCATTTTTTAAATAACGAGCCTGGGATGAATGATTTTTAAAATTATCAGACTTTATGGCATTTTTTGGAATAATTCTTGTGTAAATTTTAAAAACATTTTTCAGCGGCCGGGTGTCCAAAATGGTCATTTTGCTTCACATTTTAAGTAGCTGGGTGTTCAATTTTGACAGTTTTCCTATCTCTTGCATGTTAAAGTTTCTCAAAATGGGTATTCATTTGAGGCAATTGTTCAATTCAAGGTGTTCAAAGGATGGGTGGACACCCCTCTGCCGAAGCCCTTGACAGTGGCTTGTATAAATACACACTTTTCACAGGCACCTGAGATAACACTGGAACAATAGGGGAAGTTTACCAATCCAGAACTCAGACACCTCACAGGAGAGGCACAAGGCACAGAGTAAAGATGTTACAACAGATCAACTCTTTTTTGCCCCTTAAGCTACAGGAGACCACAAAGGCAACAGGAAGATCAACACGCAGTTTGTTTGTTGAATTGGTGTTTTACGCCATGCTTAAAGCAATATTTCAGTTGTATGATGGCTTCCCATTTCCTGAGTGTAATTAATTGATTGGTGTTTTATGCCATGCTTATAATGGTATTTCACTTGTATGATGACTTTGCATTTCCTGAGTGTAATTAATTGATTCATGTTTTATGCCATGCTTATAATGGTATTTCACTTGTATGACTACTTTGCATTTCCTGAGTGTAATTAATTGATTGGTGTTTTATGCCATGCTTATAGCAGTATTTCACTTGTATGATGACTTTCCATTTCCTGAGTGTAATTAATTGATTGGTGTTTTATGCCATGCTTATAGCAGTGTTTCACTTGTATGATGGCTTCCCATTTCCTGAGTGTAATTAGTTGATTGGTGTTTTATGCCATGCTTATAATGGTATTTCACTTGTAGGACGACTTTCCATTTCCTCAGTTTGGTTGACAACAAAGAGGAAACCTAACAGAATTAAATGTCACTCAGTTGACAGTCGACATGAGGGATATCTATTCAAGAGAAATCAGCATTAATTCAACATGTACCTTCTGCTGGTGCAGTCAGCTCTTTTACACATGGAGTTTGAAGGATTTATTGATTGTTTGGTGTTGAATGCTGTGCTTAAGGCTATTTCCCTTATACAATGGCGGTAAATAATGGAAAACTACACAAACACTATTATAATATGTGATGTGTTTTGCTGCATGGGGAAATTTTATATTCCTTCAGAGCTGAGTACTGATAGTATGTGGATGCTTAGAACATACTATCTGTAACGAGACGGCAAGTTTCAGGGCTTTCCATGAACATTTTAGACGAGAGCTAAAAAGCACTCACCTGAGTACTTATAATGTAGCTTTTCGATGAATTATGGAATGATTTCCATTCAGCATAATACTGAATACGTGGAGTGATCACTTTCATTTCATGGAAGGCCTGGAGTTTGGAGGAAAGTGAAAGTGTATGCATCATCTCTATATGGCCCTGTGATCAAATTCAATTCACATTTACAATGTACAATGTATAATGGATCTGTGTATTAAACAATGCTTAACTTACCTCTGCAGACAGATCTATGCTGTCAACAATTAGTCAACTATCAGATTATCCAACGATGACAGATGGTTTGTAGCATGTGGGAAACCATGGAAACCCAGCTGTGTCACCAGCAGCCTCATAAAACTCCGTAAACCAGGTAGTTGATTATTTACAGATGTTCTGAACAGTCGGCAGGTATATACCAGTGAGAGATCACAGCCAGTGTCAGGCCTGATAAGTGTTCCTATATCACCAGTCAGAATGTACCCATCTGGGCTTCCACCAATCAGAAGGGACATTGTTTTGTATACAGCTGATAAGCTATCATAAACAACTCTGTTAGAAGTCATCCTATCCAACTGATCTACTGCAAAACAGGCAGAGATTCCTCACACTTGGAATTTCCTATTTTGAAAACAAAAATAGAAAACTTATGTTAAAAATGTCTGTTCCAATAGATTTAGGATTTAGATTTTGTTATACACATATTGAACATTAAAAAAACTTCTAATACAAAGTGTTTTCTTTCTCTAAATTTTATTCTTGTGAGGATTTGTCTTTTTTATTTATTCATAAAATGGACCAATTTATTCCTTCAATAAAATAACTTACAGCACTTATTACTATTTATCATAATTTCATAGCTTTTCAAGCATTTGTCTTTTTAATTTATTCATAAAATGTCCTTATTTGGTCATTTAATAATATGATTTAAAATACATGTACTAGTAAGTATTTATTATTAAATATAATATATAATTCCTAGAGCAAATTAAAAAATTTATATATTTCTAATAATTTATTTGTGCTTAAAAAAAATTAAAAATTAAAAGAAAAAAACAGCCTTTTAACCATTAAACAACTTGAACAAAGTTGAAAAATAACAAACACAGACTAATAAATGACATCCGTGGCAAACATAACATATATTTAAAAAACTTTAATGGAGTAAAATAGTAGGATAAATGCCAGCTAAAATTTAAATGGATTTAAGGAAATAAGTTGTTTCGTTGCTAGCTAACATGCCGTGGCAAAACATACATGAAATCATTTTTATAAAGTGTTGAAAAAAAAAAAATATATATATATGAGATAAGGCAGGCATAAAAACTTTTACCAGTTATAAGATATATCAGTACAAAGTGCTTTCCAGACAACACAGGTATGTTTACTGCACTGAATTATCACCAAGTGTTGTGAGACTGCTTGGTACAAATAGGACACACAGGTTAACATAATCATGTCATTTGACCAAAAAGTAGAGTTAAAACAAAACAATAAAAATAACAGATTAATTAGCATAATTGGAGTTAATAAAAAGAAACGCCAACAGACTGTTCGACTGAATGAGCTACAACCCATGTTCTCACCCAACTCACATTTCTTGTAAATTTTTTGTTGTAGAGAAAGAAAAATTTGTCTTGCCTCTACCAGGAATCGAACTATTTAGTTTCATCATAGAGAGGGAAAATTTGTCTTGCCTTCAATGGAAATAGAAAATCTGGTCTCTGGCGAGCGAACAATTGCCCTAACTGACTGAGATACAAATGTTACCTTATGTTAGAAAGAAATTAAAGAATTAAGTAACGTGTAGTATTGAATTGAATTGAAGTTTTATTCACCATAATAATATTAATACTAATTGATAAACTATAAAAAGCATAATGGTGGGAATAAGATCTATTGAGCTTGTTCTATCCCTATGAAATATCTAAAAATATTATTTATATTAAAGAGGTGATAGAAAGTAAACATGTTATATAACACTGATGTATATAATAAAAGACAGGAAAACGGGCAATATTCAAATATATTGTGACCTGCGAACATATATTTTTCTGTTGGAATTATTCCAACAAATTGGAGACTTTAATCTAGCTTTAAATACGATTCTGAGGTAATACATCTTATACGTGTTGGCAGCTTGTTCCATTGAAGTAGGTTTGTTAATAAAGAAAGAAGGGGATAAAAGACATCCCCTTTTCTAACAGGGGTAGAATTTTGATATAACTTCTGCTGATCAGACAGATTTATGATAGTTACTTACTATCATATATTTCTAAAAGCAATCACACTGGCACAGGGATGTAGATTAATTAAAATCGATGAATCAGCTTATGTTCTAGATAACTC
>JAQQZZ010140775.1:0-13159 GCA_030265115.1 Mopalia vespertina | reverse complement strand
CTTTTGTTGAGTTTTCAGTCATGATTTTTAGTCATTCCTTCAATTTAATATCATTAATATTCGCTGAACGTGTGGGGCGATTTATTTTTATGAGAAAAGATTCATTTTAATTCGGACACATATTAATGTGTCAGTGTCATATATAGTTTTAAAATACATTTAGAAATAGAATGTGTGAAAGCTGGAAACATTCAGTGGCATTATTTACAAATGCAGCATAGTCCGTTCTAAATTCGCAAATACCAGATATGGAAGCCGGCGAGGAATCGACGGTTCAGTCTCCAATTTCAATGATTTTTTTAATGGTGGTAGGTTGGCTGCAGGCGTAAGTATTTAATTTATTATGCTTTTTACTTATAGGGGAACATTGTGTCATGCGTGGTTGTAGCTTTATTAGAATTTAACGTTAGTTATAAACTCGTAAAATTTGTCAACATTCGCATAGTTGTTTGATAAAATGGCGGAAGGGCTATAGATTGTTTATATGTCATTTAACCACGAAATACAACAAATAAAATAAACAAAGCATTAAACCGAAAACTCCTAAAAAAACACGCAAATATCATTTTAGAAACTCACTAAACTTTACAGATGCTGCTTATTCGTGATGGATGGGGCAAATTATCTAGTGTTTTCTACTTTCTGAACACTGGAGAGTTTGATGAAGGGAGGTAATCGTGGCAGTGATTGCTTGAAAAGGCAAAAAAGACAAAAGCGCTATTAAACGAATCACTATTTAAAAAAATGTTTTTAAAAATGGAAACAATGTATAATTATATATCCTATACTTTGCAGATGATTTGTTGCAGAATTATTGACAGATTAATTTGAAAAATAAACGTCTGAAACCGCAAGATCTCATGCCATTGCATTGCAAAACAAGGGTAGTATCGGAATAAACTCAAATTAACCGCACAACTGTTGTAGAAACAAACAAAGAAAACAATCAAAAAATTGTGTTTTCATTAAAAAATTTAAAATCAACCATGCGATACTGTCGCGTATTTTATTTTAAAATGCGATAACCAGCTATATGCACAAAACGTAAAAAAAACATATACGCGAGGAGATCAATTCTTGACATTTTTTACGTAAATACACGAGAGCCTTTGGCCAGTATTGAGAAACTGCACGCTTTTGTACCATTCATGGGATTTTTCTTGAAGTGTAGAGACTAGTTGTGTGGGTATAGCTACTCTTCTGGCTGTCTTATAGAAGTTTATGGATCATTATGGATCATATCAAGCTACACGTTCCACAATTCAGCTGCTAAAGGTATTTGATGCTAAAATTGTTGATAAACATTGACATTTGTTATTAAGTTGGGGCCTCACAGGCGGGTTGTTATATCCAATTATATCCAAAGAATCTGTCTAATTTGCCCTTTTTTGAAACTGCAGTCTGTGGTTGAAAGGAGCTTACAAAGCCCTGGTGCTTTCAGGGCTAATTTGGGGAGAAGAGAATACATTGGTTTTTGATAACTGATATTGTACATATCTGGTAAGTATGCACCATGTATTTTTTTTTTCTTTATATAAACACTTTGTCGTGAGTATGAAAACATTGAAGTCATATGCGTATACTGCGAACCAAGAACATTTAACAAATATTTGTCCAAACATTTATCCTTCGTCAAATAGGAGAAATACCCTTGAGTATGACGTTTAACCCCAATCAAACAAACAAACAAATCGATGTTGCAGTTAACGGCTGGGGTGATTTCGTCCACCTATTTGGCAGTGATGCCTTCATTTTGGTGAAATAGAATGGCTCACCCTGGGCATGGTTTATACATTAATCAGTATTCACCTAAACAATAGTAATATAAGTGGACAAAAAAAAACCAGTTAGTACAACTGAAAATGTCAATTAAACAGAACAAGTAAATTGAAAATGATCGAGTTAGCTGTTAATGTTCACTTTTCATAATGGCACAAAACTTATACCATTATCGTATGTTTATGGTATATGTTATCGATATCTAAATAGTCTGAATAATCTAACAATTATTCAGGGTCATAAGATGGGCTTGGAAATGGGGGAGACACAACATAGTTGAGACTAGTTTGATACAAAATTGAAACCTCTTACCTCGATTGGACAGGTAATTACAATTAGTTGCATGTTGAGAAATGGGCGGACTCATTGACTGATGGTGTAGCTATTTATTTGGAAATCTATATTATATTTAACAAAAACATCAAATGAATCATGAAGAGCAAATTTCGAAAGTGTACAAAGTTAAGTTTGATAAAAAAACTGCATCACATTCATGGGAAATTTATATTTTAAAAAACCCAGTCCTTTACAGCACAGCTGATTCGTTGTGATATATTGTTTTTCGCGCGGTCATGTCGCTGATGTTACCGATCATTTCCTTGGTGAATGGTTTTCTCTACACTGCCTTAAAACGCAAATTTTATTTATGTAAAAGTAAAAGGTGAGTAAAATGAGTCTTCTGGGTGTACTGACATCTTATACACCAATTCAAGATTTAGGGGTTTAACCCCTCGACATCTGTCATAGTCAGGTTTTTTAAGACCTCTGTCGTCATTTTGACACCTCGTCAAAATCCTCGAGGTCTTAAAAAATCTAACTATGACCGATGTCGAGGATTTAAACACAATTTTAACCTGAAAACAGACAAAAAAGGAGCTCTCCCGCCGCCTCAAAAGTGGCTCTTCCCAAATTCTCCCCTTGTCTGCAGTAAACTGTCAACAACCAATCAAAAATAGGAAGTTGTCTCCCCTGCCATCGCGTGCTACCATGACAACGCCATCAGACTCCGCTGGGAGTTAAAAGAGCGAAAAACGCCGCAGAAAAAGTCTTCCAAAACAATTTTTTCTAATATTTTGATGCCATAAATTATAGCGATTGTGAAGTAGACATGTTTTAAACTACGTTCGCGACAACCAATTCTCTATTTGTGCTGTATGTCTTATAAAATTAAGAAAACAAAGTTTGAAACGGAGGCGGCCATGTTTGATTTTTTTTACTATGGGAAATTTGGTAGATGAACAATCGCACGTTGGGGTGTAACGTGTTTACATTGGGAATTAAAAATATCACAACACCACAACTTTGTTTACGGAATAATAAATTTATTAATTTAAATAATAGGCTGTTTTTGTCTTCGATATGGATTTTAACCATTAGTATGCTTATGCAGTGTGAATTTGTGAAGGGAGGGAGTCGGAACGGCGATAAACAAAGCGGTCATATATAGTTGTCTCATTAAGACCGGTGAGCTGTGTTCCTTGTTACGTATATTTGCGCACGGCACGTAACCCGTGGAGGGTTAGAATTACCGGTAAGGCGTTTTGAGTTTAATAAACAAGCCTTTAACAATCAGCCTTTATTGACATTTTTATTATTTTCACTTTTTATTTTTTTTAACCTCGAACGATTGACGGGTCATCCTGAAGTGGGAGCGGAACATTTGATAGCCATAGCACTGTACATTTTTCTCAACATAATCAAAAATACACGCTGTGCCTATAGTCTTTGTAGCTTTCCTCCTCACAAGCAACAGTGGTCGTTTTATACATATAGTCTTCGTAAAAAAATCTGTTGTTTCAGAAAGTTCACTCATCACGATCTCCTTTTGATTATTCGCCGCCATTTTGTGTAGCAAAGTGAGTGCTCGCTGTTGTTCAGGAGAGGTGTTCGTTGTCCCGTCGAGCGCTCTCCTGAACACGCCTCCGGTGTAACATTTTCAATTTTTTATTAAAAGTGAAGTAAGCGATTTTGTGAAAGGGCTCGATACCAATGCAAGGCGAAGGAATTTCGACAAACTGGCTACACTGAAATATAACAAAGACCCGTAGTTACACAAAGAGGAATGGAAAGACGACGTTACTTGTCGGCCCTATGTGGGATTTGTAGGAATATGTGTATTTGATAGATACCCCAGGACTGTTTACCAGGGAAAATTTAAATGCATATAGATCGTTGGATGCATTTCATTTTTTTTCTTAAGTGGATGGATACAGACATGCTTAATTAAAGATACTGGAAAAGGAAAATGTATCATCAAGTCGAAGGTAAACAAATTTTGTCTGCATCGCATACACGTATCATCACTGTTGCAGGACTACATTAGCCTTGTAAATTGGACCAGGTACATGCTTTGCCACCAAAGTACATGTAGTCTAAACGTACATATTATCAAGTTTCGTGTTACAGTGTGATAACTGGACATGCCCAGAATTTAATACTAAAATCTTATAATTATCAAATAGTATAAACGACAAAATTGCTAAGGTGTAATTCATAGCTAAAACAATATCTTTGTATTGCAGAAATCAACTTAAATTTGTGTGGCTTATCTTGGATTATATTCGTTATTGATTTTTACAGTCTTGGAGAAGTTTTCTCTTATGTAGCTGCAGTGCTTTTTAAAGTAGAAGCAGCAATTTATCTTGGGTACAATCAGCTAGCATGTATTTCCTTACCCTGTACATGGAATCAAACTTTTGCGCAGAAGGTAGGTATTATTTGTGAATAACATTGGTTTGTATTTTGAAGTTTAATTTATTGTTGTTTTACATTTACATTTCAGCGATTTTATATATTTTACATTCCATATTTAAAATAAATACACTGCCAATTTTGCTTTTATAATAAACATGAAACAAAATGCGAGTTGCTTCTGTACTTCAAAAATGAGTCCAAATCAAATGCATTTTGTTAGCCTTCTTTAAAATTATTTTTCTTTATATTGACCAGGAGATCAGGCAGTATAATTAATTTAAACTGTTTTATTTAAGCTTGAAATTACTATTTGTTATTTTAAATTTTTAGCATTGTTTGGAGTTATTGAACTGATGAACTACTAGCAGAGTAGACAGCTTGGGATGTAAGTAAATGTTTGTTTAATATATAAGAAATTTTTGGTCTATTGCAATATCCAAAATCAAAACGAATATTTATTTATTACGAATGCCAAGGTCCAGTAATTCAATTGTAATATTACCCATGCCATGGGCTCATAAATAATGTATCAAAGATGGTTACAATAAAATATTACAAATTATTTTTTTTACTATGTAAGTTTGGTTTGAGATTTGTCATACAAATAAGGCAGAATTTGCTCTACTACACATATCAAGTAAATTTTATAAAAATAAAATAAAATTATAATAATTGTGATTAATTTTTATTATATTTCAAGGTTGAAGCCGCTCCACTTTCAGAAATTGATTTTATAAAACCTGATTTTATAGGAAAGAAGGGTCCTTCAAATAGAAAAGCGAGTACTGCTCTGCCAATAAACAATTAAACTGTAACTTTGAAGGATTTGAAAAAATCTTCACCTGGTGCAGTAATCTTTACAGTTAGAGATTCTTAATTACACCCAGCTCCCAATAGGTTTACAACAAAGTACTCATTCCAACTTCAGGATTATAATAACGGCAGTGCAAATATTTTGGGGACAGATGAGTAAACTGTTAAATGTTCAACAATATTTGACAATTTAAAAGTCACACACGAACAATCTTGCTCCTTGGAAAAGGCAACCAGACTTCAGTCAAAGTGCACCGTGTGGTATCAATATCGCGAGTGTCGACTCGCTGCATCATGCGTCTACGACATACTTCATACCGATATTACCAAACCATCATGCAAGATCAATAATTAATAGGATCATGGGATACGACATACCCGGCAAAACAGCAGCTGTGACCTGGGGGATCCTGCATGAATCAGACGCATTGCAAGAAAACGCAGACAAAATGTCTAAAGAGCATACCGAGTTTACTGTTGCCAGGAGCGGTTCGTCATTAATCCCAATTTTCCACATTTGGGAGCCTCTATAGACGGTGAGAACTATTTCCTATGTTCTATGAATCTAAGTTTACAAGGAATGATATCAATTTTGTCATATTTAAATATTTGCAGTGGAACTGTTAACTTAAGCACATTTTAAATAGTCAAAACCATTTCATTTGCGTGTGGGACAAGTTTTCATTTCTTTGTTTGATTGAAGTTTAACGCTGTGCTCAGGTGTATTATGAAGATATGCCAGCCCAATGGGTGGAAGAAAACAACTTTGACGTCACTGGCAACATAAAAGACGAGACAGGAAAAAATCTAGCTCGTGATGCTCTGTAGCTAAGGTGACCTTGACACTTGAGGGGATACTCAATTAAAAATTAAGATACCCTTACGCCACTTTCACAAGTCCGACTCCTTAGAGTAAGGATAAGGTGGAACTCTCGTGAGCACGTGATTTTGACAGCTCGCAGACGTCAAAATGTCAGACAAACGGAAAAGAAAGGGAACATTTCTCAAACAGAAATGGCGCTTTTGTCAGACTTGGTCAAACAGAATGAAGGTACAATCAACAATCAAATGAAGAAGAAAATCTGGGCCGAAATTTGCCACAAGACGTGAAGTAAGTTCAAACTTCAAGTTGCTTTTCTCTACCTAACATGATAACATAACTTTGAAGGCCTTATATTCACGAGTCAGTTAGATTTTTATATTTTACGTTGGAGAGAAAAAAAAAGACAGCCCTAAAGCGCACGATCCATTTGGGCTATTTAAGTCTGTGTATTTTTGTTTGGACCTAATCCAACTCGTTGATTACATATAGTCTAGTCGTTTATAATGGGACATATGTAGGTCTATACTTCGTGTGGTGTCCATTTATATCGATATGGACCTACATTTCTACTAAATTTCCCATAAAATGTAGAGAATAGTATGTCCATTAATAATATAAATTATAGTAAAATACTTATTTAAAAGATCACTCATACCTCTTGTTCAAATCCAATTTGATGGTTTGGCATTGATGTTACCTGTTGTGTTTAAATACTGATGTGGAGGCAATGCTTATTCAATACACTGGTGATGCAGTTTACTTTTTGACTGTCAATTATCCCATCTTCAGTTTTAAGTTTACTTGTATTTTATATTGTTTATCTCTTTTATTTTTCAAAGAGTGAATGCGTGCTCTTCAACAAATAGAAGCATTGAGGAAATCAGAAAAAATACCAGGACTATCAGTAATTAATTATTTTTATTCACTATTTTTATGTAGCGAATGTAGACATGATATATATGTGTGACACAGCGATATACCATAGAACAGATTACCAGATTAGATTCATTAGAAATACAAAAATAACCAATAACTCAACAAAATAATTTGTAAGCCACTGTAGTAGCAGCAATGCAGTTGTTTGCAATCCATTGACTCAAACAGTGGGCTGGGTCATTGGTAGTGGCCCTGACGTCATGAAGGCGCATTCTCATGATTTGTAGTTATGACTTTAGGCGATTCCCATTCTTTGCACCATATTCAATGGCCGGTAAAGATTGACGAATTAGTCGACATATCAAAAGATATAAGGGGAACCCCCTGGGATCGATACTACAAATTGCACCTTGACAATGCGCCTTACATCTAACACATCATTAGGTCAGTTGTTAGGTCTAAAGCACATTTATTTCTTTATTTAATGAAATGCAGATGCTAATCTATTTGTAACAGATTAAAACAATGTCTTTAAATACTTTCAAATTTGTATTTATATTTCCAATACCATGGTGTGTTTACTGTTGCTCTGTCTATGTTCTATAGATAAATAAAAACGTCTGTCAAAAATAGGATGGGCATAAATATTTTTGGATTTAGTTGGGTATGAAGGAAAAAGAAGGAACAATTTTAATATATGGAATTAAAATAAAGCTTTGAAATTGTCAGGCAGGTTACAAATCTTCTACTGACTGTTTTAATGCTTGTTTGAATTTGTTTCAGATCTCGGGTTAAAACGATGTTAATCTGAACATAACAGAGTGACAATTCATTTTATCTTGTGTTTTGTTTTTAAACCACCAGGTAAAAAAGATCAAAGCAACATAAATAATTGTTTCACTAGAAATATGGTCCATATGTGACCAGTAGAGTTTCATGTAAGGAAAAACCTTGTCTCAAGAAGTTGAGATATGTCATGGAGCATAGTTAAATACATTGACAACTGATGACCTCCAATATGTTAACATGTGTGAGACTCCAATTACTTAATAATCTCTCTTGGAACAAAGCTCAGATTTTTCTGGGTTAAAGTAATCAGCCTTTAAGATTTTTTATGCAAGTCTAAAATATGACAATCTAAAATATATTTAAAATAGAAGTGGTCTTTTCTTTATAAAATCTGCTATTTCTAGCTTTCAATTAGTGCGATCTGATTGTTTGTATAGTAGCTTTGATTGAGGTGTATACTTTTGGTCAAACTTGGCAGCCCCCATCAAGTCATTGAATGAATTTTTCAAATCTTGTTTACCCTTAATTTTCTGCATTTCATTTCAATATTAAGTGTGCATCCATGTATTTGGCTGACAAAAGTTAACATAATGCAACACAAGTGAGATTTGATTTTCCTCTTTTAAGTATAGTCTGATAATTAAAAAAAAACTTTATCCTTTAATCTACTATTTTAACAGAGTGATATATTGATTGATCTAGAGAGGGAGAAAATGGAAGAAGAAAACTAAAGTTTGAACTGATGGAAAGAAAGATTGTGGCGCTTGAGTAAATTGCTAAATCAAAGAAGTCCATCGACTCTAAGCTGCAGTTATCATCAACAGCAGAAGTATTTTCACTTTCCCCAATAATTAAATTTTGATTTGTTTTGGTTTCCATATTAATGCATGTATATTAAATTTAATATGTCATTTGTAACAAAAAAATATTTTATGTTTATAACCTATATTCCATTGGAGTTTTTGCCTAATTATGGAACGCTGTTTTTTACCCAACTTGAAAAGGCTATAACATACCTAAACCTTGACTTATGTACACCAAATGCACTTTCAACTGTATTCCTTGTTTTCGTTAGAGCTATGTTGTATTTTTTCTCCACTCTGGACCAAGGTTTACAAGGGTACCTGTTGGTAACATGAATTGAAGAATATAAATACTGGTAAAATATACTCAAGTAAAACATGTTATGTCAGGCATAGTCAGTATTCATATGTTTGTATGATTGTATTTCAATTAATGTACTCCAATAAGTATTTGAAATTAGATAATATAGACAATAATACAGTATTGGTGAACACTCCACTGACTATATTGCAACCAGTCCCACTAAAGCGGAGCACTCGTTTCAAGACATCAGTGAAGTTATTTTGTCTAGAACAGAAACGACAAGCGTTAAGAGTGCTACTTAATACAGGCTATTGATAGACAGGTTAATAATAATAGAGGGTTATGTATACAAAATACACTCAATCAACGAAATAGCTGGTCTACCATGAGGCCCTCAACAAATAAAAACAGAATTATGGAATGCTTAAAATGATAGCAACAATAATCTAATTAAATATACAGTAATGTGACATATAATTGAGTTACATGTATCGAGTATAAACATAAGTAAATTTAACAAAAACATCTCTAATTTTTTTTTATACATATTTTTTCTCAAAGATTCTCATTAAATCTGTTGTCAAGTTGAAGGATAAAGGGCGTTCCAAATCACAGAGCTTGAAAATGATAAGTCCTTTTAGTACAATTTGGTACGAGGTATTTGAGATGACTAGTTCCCCGATCCTTATGCGGATCAAGTAGATGATACGTCGGAAAATAGACAGGCAATTAAGGTCTTGCTGGGCCACTTGGGCTCAAAATAAACCAACATTTTTTTTATCGCTTAGATTAGTAAGGTATTCAAATGATATGTTGGTGAAAAAAATAATTCGAAATTCTAAGTACGAATAGTTAAATTGGAACCTATAATTTTGTTTTCCCCTGATCATATATTCAAGTCGGTCAACTAATTTATTGAGTCTTATCGTTATTGCACTTCGAAAAACAAACCATGAAGAATGCAATCTATTTTTTTCTGTTGACATTTATTCATTTTGCAATATTTTTGGAAATAATAACTGGATTTTCTCAACATTCATATATATGTAATCCTAAGTATTCGATCTTTCCAGAAATATATACATATATATGGTACAGATTTTTATTCCTCTGCATAAGAGGCTAAATAAAACGGGTGTTCTGAAAATCGACCAAGGGGTCCAGCAAGACCTTATAAGGCCTCTTCAACATGGACCTCTGTCTTCCAAAGGTGCGTTATTCTGCGATTGAAAGACTGATCTGGCGCAGTTAATACATATTTTTGCCCACCCGCAATAAATCTCGTTTTGGTCAAATTTATACCAATGTATCCACCATGGAGTGGTTTTTTAGGTGAGGTATCAGTCCGCACTGCAAAGAGTCAATCAACATGACGCCCGTAGCGATAGAAACACGAGATCCAAATGCTTGTGTAGAGTCTTGGTTTCAGACTGTCCAGGTAGATATTCGTCGTAATACCCAAAGGCACCTGCTCAATTAATACTGAGCATGGAGAAAAGTATCAATAGCAGGAAGTACTGGATCCATATGAGCGAGTAACAAAAGCAAATGACACCAGCGGTATAAAAGAGGCAGTGAAGAAATGGCATCGAGAATTGATTGATTGGTGTTTTACGCCACATTCAGCTGTATTTCAGCTACACTGTGGCCAGAACATATTTTCAATTTATTTATATATCCATATTCTATATTTTAAGCTAGTTCCAATCACTAGCACCCTTTGGCACCAAAAAATACCACACCATCTGCTTGAGGAACCTGATGACAACATCACTACCAATGTTACCAAACGGTTCGTTCACACAGGTGGCTGTGCTTGGTGCTTGTCAATGCAGCAGACAATGTATAGTTTTGTCTTTTGGGGAGACACCAGCACTATTTATTATATTGGCTTTTAACCGAGGGTAGTCGCCACTGGCCCGCCTTTGAGAAGGTGGAGGTTAGATATCCAGAGGTCTGCTGTCTAGTTCCACCCCTTCCAAGGCACTGAATCTGTTTGCAACAGCAAACTATCCATTCTCAAAGAACTAACTTGTTGATGGGTTTGGAGACAGGGGCCTAGTCCCCTCTGTATTCAACACGTTATTCAGTTATTCAAATCGGAAAGTCGTGTCCCTTGAGGCCTCGGAAGGCGGGGCCTGTAGGCCAGATTCTTTGCCGGAAGTTTTGATCGGTGATTTTTGGTTTTATGTTTGAGTTTGGAAGTATATGTTTGAGTGTGTGTGGCAGTTTTCGTTTCATTAACAGCAGCAGGGTGATCACCTCCAGCTAACCACGCCAGAAACGTTCTTAGTGACATATGTCTGGGTTTGCTTTTCTTTTATAAAGTGACTAGTCTTTGGAGGAGACCATGTGAGCCTCGTTGGCCTTTTTCTGAGCACCGAAAGTATATCGGACCACCTTTCAATTGTGTCTCCTATGGCAAACATGCTGCCTCTTTCTCACCTCGTACGACCAGGCGAGAAAGTTGGAGGACAAGAGAGGGAGAGGGGGGGGGGGGGGGGGGGGGGTTTAAGGCCTGCCGATGTTCAATGCCCGAACCCCCAGGTGTGGATCGAGAAAGAAACAGCCTAAAAACGTTTATCAGCCTGCCAAACTATCAACAAAGTGAACTACAAGTAAGCCAAACACGAACAGGAAAAGTACAACCAAAACACAAGAATATATCACGAAGTATCCAGAGGTTCCAAAATGCATGGGGTGGTTGCGAGACAGACATTTCCCTTACCCATACTTGTACCATTGACAATTTTTTAACCAGGCTTCACATTGCACCAATGTTATGTCCACACCTTATAGACGAGGGCAAACGATCACCTGATGTGATAGCACTTGAAACGTTCGTCAAGTGTTTACACGTGATGAAAAATAAGTCGTTTGTAAAAGCAAAAGTACTGTTGGTTACGCTCTTTAAAGAAACAGCCTCCGGGAATATAGACTTTTATGGAAGCGAAAGGGTTTTCAAGCCAGTGTTGCCAAGAGAAGATAACAAAGAGATCCCGAAAAGGAATCTTCTCACGGTATTAATAAGGTAATATTAGTATTATTTGTAATACATACATGTGCATAGAGGTGCAGGTCAAACAAGACAAACAACTGGTATCAGATCGAAAGGTCCAGCCCCAAAATAAGCCTTCGATAAAGATCTATGATTTGAAAATATTCAAAGATTTCGGACGATTTGTTTTCATTTATATCAGACTACTGAATTGAAATATTTCGGTTGTGCGATATTTAAGCTGGTCAATATATTTAGTTCCATGGACCACATCGCCAGCAATGCTGTCACAACAAGTCTGAAGGTGGCTGTCAAAAAGCAGTTATGAGATACAACTCAAAATGTTTGTCGTAATCGAATTTCAGATAAGGCAAGGTTGGTGGTTCGATATCCACCGTAGTGGGATGAGGCTCAATTTCTACCTCCATTCCTTCCAAGGCGCCGAAGCGGGTCTCGAGAGTAACCGTCTCCGACACAAGGGATTTACTTGTGATAGCCCTAGAGAGAGGAGACCAGCCTTTTCTACATTAATAACATTAAAAACGTGTATCAGCCAAACCACCAACAAAGTGGACTACAAGTAAGCCAAACACGAACAGGAAAAGTACAACCAAAACACAAGAATATCCCACGAAGTATCCAGAGGCTCCAAAATGCATGGGGTGGTTGCGAGACAGACATTTCACTTACCCATACTTGTACCATTGACAATTTTTTAACCAGGCTTCACATAGCACCAATGTAATGTCCACGCCTTATAGACGAGGGCAAACGATCACCTGATGTGATAGCACTTGAAACGTTCGTCAGATAAGGCGAGGTTGGTGGTTCGATATCCACCGTAGAGGGAAGAGGCTCAATTTGTACCTCCATTCTTTCCAAGGCGCCGAAGCGGTTCTCGAGAGTAACCGTCTCCGAAACAAGTGATTTACTTGTGATGGCCCTGGAGAGAGGGGACCAGCCTTTTCTACATTAATAACATTAATTGGCCTTTCAGGAACGTTTGGACAGCATCCCTTGTAGCCTTGGAAGTCTGTTTTATTGTTATTTTCTGTTTTTGTCTGTGGCTGTTTTTTTAGTTGGGGTTGTTTATTTGTATTAATTTGCCTTGAAGTAGTCGTTTTTAATTGTATTTGACTTGTGTTTTGGTCAACAGCAGAAGGGTGTTCATCACCAGTTGGTCACGTAAAAGAGTCTGTGTCGCAACAGACACAGAAACTTTCTTCGTGGCGTGGCGTTGGGACTGGGATGACCCTTCAACATCCGAGACAGAGACAAGG
>JAQQZZ010140764.1:0-13160 GCA_030265115.1 Mopalia vespertina | reverse complement strand
AACACCATCCAAGCCATCCTCTACCTGTTAGGTCACACATCAAGAACACCATCCAAGCCATCCTCTACCTGTTAGGTCACACATCAAGAACACCATCCAATCCATCATCTACCTGCTAGGTGACACATTAAGAACACCATCCAAGCCATCCTCTACCTGTTAGGTCACACATTAAGAACACCATCCAAGCCATCCTCTACCTGTTAGGCGACACATCAAGAACACCATCCAAGCCATCCTCTACCTGTTAGGTCACACATCAAGAACACCATCCAAGCCATCCTCTACCTGTTAGGTTACACATTAAGAACACCATCCAAGCCATCCTCTATCTGTAACTGAAACAGTAAGAACAATATCCAAGTCATCATCTATCTGTAAGGTCATCCATCCACTATCTTTGGTTCCAAGTTGTCAGTCGCATTGGCCAGCTAACGTATTTACCTATAACCTGCAGCATATTGACTTATTTCGGAATCCGTAAATTAAGCAGGATTTGTTTTTTTAGTAAAGAATGCATTTTCTTAAAGAGAGTTTAATTAGGCAAATAATGAGACCCGTTCTTTTAAATTATGATCTGTCCATCGACAATCCGTTTAAGATAATTAAGTCTTGAATTTAGAGAGAATTTTATCCGGATTTGCCTTCATCCGGTTTAAGTGCGGCTGCGAACAAATTCCACTTTAGACTGATAATCACCAACCGTTTAGATAAATGACCGATGGAATTATTTTTCCTTCAAATAAAGACTGTTAATTATGACCCTTTCAGAGGACTGCAGAATAATTCTATTAAAATCAACGTCCTTGGGTATCTCATTCAATTTGGTCTCCTTACTACATGAAATAGAGACGCTCTTAAACACTGAACGCTCTAAAATATCTTGCCTGGTTTAAGATACATAAATAGTCGACTGGGTAGTGTTTTTAAAGAAGACTTAATAGCAGGCTTTCCTATCCTTGGCTTTATCAAATTTCTCCTCGTTGATCGAAAAGAAAACACATCTATTTAAATATTAAATTGCCATGTGAATGGATATTTCTCTTTCATTAGTGTTCGTTTTCTAAAGCACACAACACGATCAGATAAACTGCTGGTTGTAGATGTAGGTTTACAAATGCTTTTTAAATTCTGATAAATGCATGTATTAGGCTGCGGTATGACAAATTCAATTCATGCACAACTTCCCATGATAGTAGTTTGATGGGTTTTCTTTAACATATAGGTTTATATGCTATGTACCGTTATCTACTGTATCTTCTTTGTATAAGGAAGGTGCAAATCAGCCTCCTGACAAACAGGGAGCAAATGTTACATGTTAGTGACAACATATTGTTTCTTGTGGCGACCAAACTACATTGACCAATCAAATAATACCACTTTGTATTGTATGTAGTATATTGCCTCTGTTGTTATATCATCGTATACAGTAGAGAAGGACATTCTTTTCTCTCTTACTTCGTTAAATCATAAAATATACTATTACGGCCTAAGGCAGAGTGTCAAGCCTAACCTCGCGTTGCCGATCACTCGAGTTCTCGCGTCCTTGTTTGACTAGAAATATGGCGCAAGCATGACAAGACTAAGAGAAGAGTTTCAAGTAGTAACTTGTCTCACGAGAGTTTGGAGGGCAACTTGCTTTGTTCCTTGGTTTAGCTCTCCATTGAATGAAAAGGAATTTGTGTAAGTACAATCACATGAAATATTACTTGTGTAGTAACAGTTTTGATTGCGTTTTGATACCAATGCAGGGAAGAGGGGAGTTCTCGTCGAGCGTTCTTGTACTCATGTATGCGCACTAGTACACAGTTAAACCTAATGATAGTCCATTAACACACAATCCAGACAGGGAGAGCCTTTGGCACCATCGGAGACATGTTGTCTGCTTAAATCACCTCCCTAAGGCCCTCACTTTTCTCAAGGTATTCAAGACACAAATTGGTTTCAAGTCGAGGCATGTAAATTGGGTCAGTATCATTGAGTAAGGTGGAGTAACTGTGGATGTAAGTGCGGAGTATCTCTAACAGTTTATCATATGTTGTTGCCTGCTGGAGATACAGAGTTCCAGTACACATTACTGTATTGTGGAGCTTTTGCAATTGCCTGTAATTATGTGTTCAATCAATACTGCCCAATATTGTAAGATACACTGAGATATTTTATTTGTCACATTCTATCTGTAATCGTCCAGTAGCACAGTGGGACCGATAACGTTTCTTTATGCGTCATGTAATTTTATTGAACTCTTTGCATGTACGGCCCCAACTTCTAAGCTCTATGTCACTTCTATGAACAAAAGAAAAAGCAAAAATTTGTTCAATAAAAACCTGTCTATGAAGTGGATTTTAACCAGCTCTGTTCGCCGCCTCGCTCTGACATAGAACAGTTTCTTTCGTGCATTTAACTGATGTTCGTAATAACGGCGTAGTGATGAAATTAGCACCAATTAATTGCTACGCAGGATGTAAGTGACATATGGTTCCTACAACAGTTCACATAGTAGGTCAGTGGATTGTTCTTACTAACCGCCAATGTGGTCGGACTAGAAACAAATGGGCAATAAAATCACAGAGCTCGTCGATTTGTGTGATTTGACAGTTCCATATTTGTTCTTGCGAGCAAAATCTTCTTTCTGATAATACCAGAGGCAGCAAATAGTGAAGTCTGTCACGTGTAGTCTCAAACTATCTCTCTTTCGAAAGAAGGTGTTGGCAGATAAAGTGATTTTGTAACGGTAAGAAAGTCAAAGAACGTAATATTTGTGATGCCACAGACTGCAATAGCTATTAGAATCAGTATAAGGAGCTTGTGCACTTTGATGGCAAATACATGATTGAGACAGTCTAATCGAAATTCAACATTGCTGGCAAATACACGATTGAGATAGTCTAATCTAAGATCGACATTGGTGGTAAATACATGATTATTAAAGGCAGTCTAATCGAAGATCAACATTGGTGGTAAATATATGATTTAGACAGTCTTATCTAAGATCGACATTGGTGGTAAATACATGATTGAGACAGTCTAATCGAAGTTCAACATTGGTGGTAAATTCATGATTAAGACAGTCTAATCGAAGATCAACATTGGTGGTAAATACATGATTAAGACAGTGTAATCTAAGATCAACATTGGTGGTAAATACATGATTGAGACAGTCTAATCGAAGATCAACATTGGTGGTAAATACATGATTAAGACAGTCTAATCTAAGATCGACATTGGTGGCAAATACATGATTGAGACAGTCTAATCTAAGATCGACAGTGGTGGTAAATACATGATTGAGACAGTCTAATCGAAGATCAACATTGCTGGTAAATACATGATTAGACAGTCTAATCTAAGATCAACATTGGTGGTAAATACATGATTAAGACAGTCTAATCTAAAATCGACATTGGTGGTAAATACATGATTGAGACAGTCTAATCGAAGATCAACATTGGTGGTAAATACATGATTGAGACAGTCTAATCGAAGATCAACATTGCCGGTAGATACATGATTGAGAATGTTTAATCGGAAATAAACTTTGCTGGTAAATACATGATTGAGACAGTTTAATCAAAGATCAACATTGCTTGTAAATACATGATTGAGACAGTTTAATCGAAGATCAACATTGCTGGTAAATACATGATTGAGACAGTCTAATCGAAGATCAACATTGCTGGTATGTACATGAATGAGCCATTCCAATCGAAGATCACGATTGCTGGTAAATACATGATTGAGACAGTCTAATCGAAGATCAACATTGCTGGTAAATATTAAGACAGTCTAATCGAAGATCGACATTGCTGGTAAATACATGATTGAGACAGTCTAATCGAAGATCAACATTGCTGGTAAATACGTGATTGAGACAGTCTAATCGAAGATCAACCTTGCTGGTAAATACATGATTGAGACAGTCTAATCGAAGATCAACCTTGCTGGTAAATACATGATTGAAACAGTATATTCGAAGATCAACCTTGCTGATAAATATTGAGACAGTCCAATCGAAGATCAACATTGCTGGTAGATACATGATTGAGACAGTCTAATCGAAGATCAACATTGTTGGTATGTACATGAATGAGACATTCCAATCAAAGATCGTCATTGCTGGTAAATACATGATTGAGACAGTCTAATCGAAGATCAACATTGCTGGTATGTACATGAATGAGACATTCCAATCGAAGATCACCATGGCTGGTAAATACATAATTGAGACAGTCTAATCGAAGATCAACATTGCTGGTACATATTGAGACAGTCTAATCGAAGATCGACATTGCTAGTAAATACATGATTGAGACAGTCTAATCGAAGATCAACATTGCTGGTAAATATTTGATTGAGACAGTCTAATCGAAGATCAACATTGCTGGTAAATACATGATTGAATCAGTCTAATCCAAGATCAACATTGCTGGTAAATATTGAGACAGTCTAATCGAAGATCAACATTGCTGGTAAATACATGATTGAGACAGTCCAATCGAAGATCAACATTTCTGGTATAAACATGATTAAGACAGTCTAATCAAAGATCACCATTGCTGGTAAATACATGATTGAGACAGTCTAATCGAAGATCAACATTGCTGGTATGTACATGAATGAGATATTCCAATCGAAGATCCCCATTGCTGGCAAATACATGATTGAGACAATCTAATCGAAGATCAACATTGCTGGTAAATATTGAGACAGTCTAATCGAAGATCAACATTGCTGGTAAATACCTGATTGAGACAATCTAATCGAAGATCAACATTGCTGGTAAAGACATGATTGAAACAGTTTAATCGAAGATCAACATTGCTGGTAAATATTGAGACAGTCTAATCGAAGACCAACATTGCTAGTAAATGCAGGATTGAGACAGTCCAATCGAAGATTAACATTTCTGGTATAAACATGATTGAGACAGACTAATCAAAGATCAACATTGTTGGTATGTACATGAATGAGACATTCCAATCGAAGATCGTCATTGCTGGTAAATACATGATTGAGACACTCCAATCGAAGATCAACATTGCTGGTAAATACATGATTGAGACAGTCCAATCGAAGATCAACATTGCTGGTAAATACATGATTGAAACAGTCTAATCGAAGATCAACATTGTACGTAAATACATGATTGAAACAGTCTAATCGAAGATCAAAATTGTTGGTAAATACATGATTGAGACAGTCTAATCGAAGATCAACATTGCTGGTAAATACATGATTGAGACAGTCTAATCGAAGATCAACATTGTTGGTATGTACACGAATGAGACAGTCTAACTGAACACTTTTGATAAATAGCTAGATAATATCCGATAGATATATACTGGTAAGTCTACTAGAATTTGTATGTCCATATTTTAATAACAGACTTCATTAAAACAAGCAAATATATTGATATTAAGCACCATTTTGTACATATGTTTTCATACGTTAACAGGTGAAATATTTGTACAGGTATTAATATAAAACACTTGTCTCCCACAGGGCCCTGTTACACATACATAACAAACAACTGGAATTGACATACTCCTATTATAATATTTCATACACATTTGTGACACTTCGAATGATTCCACAGTTTCACCATGAGTTTATCGCAAAAGTACACGTAATTCGATTGGAAGATGTGAAACATTTTGTTACTAACTTTGCAGTCTGGACAGACTTACTTTATACTGTTAACAAAACAATTGTGACAACTTTAACTGAATGGAATAAGAATGTTGAGTATCGGCCGGATATGCAATGTGGATTCACTTTAATGCTGAACTAACGATTTGGATGAAACGATAATCTCTTCTTTTAATAAACAAAATGTGGGAAAATACATTTGGGGATTATGGGCTGCAATGTACGAGCTTTGAATGAAGAACAAACTACTCAATTTCCATAGACATAAATCGTAGTGAAAAAAAAGGATAACAATTGGCAAATAGATTTATAATTCAGAAGCAAAGACATCGTTGATAGATAAAATGGTTTTTTGATAAGAACAGGTTTTGTATAAACCCAATAATTTGGCGGAATAATTCTAAATCTGTTGAAATTATAGAATACAAATTAAATAATGGGTACTGCTGACTAGCTCCTGAAGGAAACGAGGCGAGGGTATGGAATTCATCACCCTTAAAATAAAGGCTGTTGTTTATGGCCTACTCAGAGAAAAAGGGAAGCTGTTACCATCAGCTGATAAGACCAGCGGCTGATGAGTATTTCACCTTCTATGATGATAACTTTTCTTGTCTGACACCAAATGAACTCACCCAAACAGGTTATACCTTGAATTTATGAAGATTAAATAATTACTTTTTCCGTGACCAATATTTTCTAAAAGATATCCCTGTCTGAGGTCTAGATGAGGAATTACTCACCCTTGAAATAAAGACTGAAATTTATAACGAAGAGGCTATACCTTTAACTTGGGGCAAATTCGCCAAAGCTTTGGGATTTGCGTATAGATCCATCGACACTTATACTCGAAGATTGACTCATTTAACCATTTAAACTGATACTTTCTGGGTTATCCTGGTCCCCAAAATAAAGGAAAAGATATTTATACTTTTAAGCACCACAACCCGTTGTCCTATAAGTGAATTACCTTTGAGTATAACGTAAACAAACAAACAAACAAACGTATAATCTAAGGAAAGATAGGGTAGAAATGAAAAACGGCTTGCAAATGAATGGAATGGAAATTAATACTATTGGCGTTTTCAGTTCTAAGTCATAAGAACTGTGTGCGCCATTATTTTACAATAGTTTGACTCAATATAAAATTTATTTAAAAAAAAAATTACCCTAGAGTTTTAAGTGATTAAACGTGTTATTATATACGCAGCTACTGCTTTTAACCCTTGCCACGACCTTTATTGGGATTTAGGATGTTGTCTATATTATGTATCGATATGGTAAAACACAACAGACGATTGAAGAAATCGATACGGCAGTATACCGAGAGCACTAAAATGGAAATGTTCAACTGAGTCAGGAAGAAGGCATACAGTTACAGTCAGGATGCTTGTTTATTCTGTGAAGATAAGACTTTACCGGAAAGTGTCCTGAAAATAGACGCAACAATACAACCTCTCCTTGGCAAGAGACGGTTGTTGTTGAAAACTTTGTACAACAAACGGAGTGATAAAAACAACAATAACATCGACCAGATATAGAAGCATCCTATCTATCCTGCCAAAATGTAACAAAATGAGATTTGACGAGAGAAAAAGTCTCCGCTACAGACAAACCCACATTACAGTTATTTCCAGGCAACGTTAGAGATTGATTTGTCAGTTGGTCAGCCCACTCATTGCTTGTTACTTGGACAGATTGTAGATTGTAGTGCACTAAGGCAATCAGAAAATATAACTGCTTGATTGGATTAAAGTCACACGGCCAGTTAAGAGCGTTTGCGATTCCAGATGGTTCAGTCATAATCACTGACCAGTTAAGAGCGTTTAGGATTCCACACGGTTGGACCGTAATCATTGACCAGTTAAGAGCGTTGGGGATTCCACACGATTGGACCGTAAACACTGACCAGTTAAGAGCGTTTGGGATTCCACACTGTTGGACCGTAATCACCGACAAGTTAAGAGCGTTTGGGGTTCCACCTGGCTCGACTTTAAACACTGACCAATTTAGAGGGTTTGGGATTCCACACGGTTGGACCGTAATCACTGACAAGTTAAGAGCGTTTGGGATTCCATCTGGTTGGATCGTAAACACTGACCAGTGTAGAGCGTTTGGTGTTCCACCTGGCTCGACTTTAAACACTGACCAATTTAGAGCAATTGGATTTCACCTAGTTGTACCGTAAACACTGACCAGTTAAGAGCGTTTGGGATTCCACCTGGTTGGACCATAATCACTGACCAGTTAAGAGCATTTGGGATTCCACCTGGTTGGACCGTAAACACTGACCAGTTAAGAACGTTTGGGATTCCACACGGCTGGACCATAAACACTGACCAGTTAAGAACGTTTGGGATTCCAACTAGTTCGGTAGTAAACACTGATCAGTTAAGAGTGTATTGGGTTCCACACGGTTGGACCGTAATCACTGACCAGATAAGAACTTTTGGGATTTTATCGGGTTGGACGTAATCACTGACCAGTTAAGGTCTGGCTGGACCCCTGGGTCGATTTTCAGAACACCCGTTGCAGAAGACTATAAATCTGTACCATATATGTGTATATATTTTTGGAAAACTTGAATAATCATGATAGCATATATGCTAATGTGGTGAAAATCCAATTATTATTTCTAAAAATATTGCAAAATGAACAAAACTAAACAGAAAAGAATAGACTGCATTTTTCATGGTTTAGTTCTCGAAGTGCAATAACGATAAGTCGTAATAAATTAGTTGACCGAGTAGAATAGTCCTTGAATTAGTCCTTGAAAACAGTGTCTAATTTTTTTTAAAACTTTGATTAGAACGATCCCAGTGGATGTGTTTGTCTATCCCACCTTGGAAAGTCTTATAAAAATGTAAAATACAACTGTCAGAAAACATTTTAAAAAATTAAGGACGAACTTCTTAAAATTGCATTGTGAAATTCTTTTCCACAAATGTGAAATTATTTTTGTAAAAAAGAATTTCACATATGTTGAACAGAATTTTACATATGTTGAAAAGAATTCTACATATGTAAAATAAAATTGTATTTTACATATGTGAAATTGTTTTTCACATAATTGAAAATCTTTTAAACATAAGTAAAAAAGAATTTCATATACATGTATGTGAAAAAGAATTGTACATAAGTAAAATAAAATCAGAACTAATTTGACATATGTAGAATAAAGATAGAAGTGATCAAACGGCTTGCCATAATAGTTAAGTGTTTTTTGACACTTAGAAAACATCTTACTAATATGTTTGGCCAAATCAATTCTTTGCCAACAATAACGCCTAAATATTAAAAGCGATTAGAACATGGAATTTCAAGCACTATTCAGATTCCAGTCAAATGTATTGATATTAAGCACCATTTTGTACATATATTTTCATACTTTAACAGGTGAAATATTTGTACAGGTATTAATATAATACACTTGTCTCCCACAGGGCCCTGTTACACATACATAACAAACAACTGGAATTGACATACTCCTATTATGTTATAATATTACATACACATTTGTGACACTTCGAATGATTCCACAGTTTCACCATGATTTAATCTCAACATTTAAACGTATTGGTCATGAAATAGCGCGCTATTGTCGAATGTGGCTTTGGAAGACTTTTTAGTGTGAAGCTTAAATACACGTTATTCGAATGGAAGCTAATGTATTAATGTATTAATCAATGTATTTTATATGCATTACCTTTTCTTTTGGCTTCCTCTTTTCTTATCGATCAGTACCTGTATATATATTTTAAATACATTAAGAAAGAAAAATTTGCTTACCTCCACCGGGATACGAACCAGGGACCTTCGGGCACCTGTATATATATGTATGAAAGAAAGCTTAGCACCCAACCAAACTTCCTACCGCCTATACTCATTCAGGACTGTAGAGCCTGCTGCAGTTCAAACATGGACAATTCTTTATTCATAAATCATTATATCCTATAAAACTCTACTGATAATTATAATATAATAAATATGTATTTTTCATCACAAGGAGTGAATAAAATGGTCAACAGCCAATAATATATAATTAAAGACAATTCTTAAATATGGTGAATGGTGATGATGTGAACAGGTATAACATATCAATGAAAGAAAACAACCTCTTTGGTGGCTTTGTGTCCATGGTCTAGACATGGCATGTGTCTCATAATAACGTGGGATTCATTTACAAAAGTTCAAACCAATTGAGGGACTGCTCCAAATGCAAATAAAGAATCCCACGACGCTTCCACAACCACACGCCACTAGCCAGCTTCACTTTCACAACTTAATACAACCAAAAACCTCTCTAGCAGCCCCGATCCTATGTAACTTCTGAGCGCAACAAGTCAATCACAACCCATACATTCTATCACATGTATATAGGCACCTATCCATGAAAACCCCAGCTAAACCTCATCCCCGTAACACCCATCCACAACATTTCGTTTGTTATCTGAAGCAATTTTTTGTCACTTATCTTACATAACTTCTATCCTAAGTGATCTTCATAACCTCTCCCCGAGCGTTCATTTTCCCACCCTTCCGTTTTGTTCATAACTTCAGTAAAACCATCCCACCGTAACCCTTTCCAACCGGGCATAACTGTTCAGTATTAGTCTTTTAAGCGACACCCATTTATCTATCCCCGATTCAACGTGGAAGAGTCTGTGGACCTAGCAATAGGCCTATGGTGCCCTATTGATATCTTTAAGTCTCATATTGATTCAATGTAGCCATGGTACCAGGATAGGTGGGAGTTTCCACAGAGCTACACGGTATGGCCAAATACTACCTGTTCATACAAGGGAAACTGTAAAACTTGTCCAGCGAATTGCTATTTATTTTCCTCGAATGATATCGATGATTATGTAAACCAGTCACTACTAAACTCCAAGACCGTAATCCAACAGGATCTGTGCCTCCACAAATTTGTGAATCGATTTTAACTTTCATTGTTTTATTTTACACCTTCTGGGAAGAAGATTTTTTTGTTTTGTCAATATTATGCGAACGGTCCAAATTTAGGTCACAAGCAGGTGGTGGGAATTGGGTCGTTGCTTATCGTTCGTGTCATACAGATGGGGATTATTGACTTTCGGACTTAACTCTAGGTCAATTGACAATCGATAAAGCGCTAAGAACACGATTGTTTATTTAAAGCAATTTTATATCTAATAAGAGATGTTTTACCGCAGGCAAAACCCTTAAGTGTATTGATTAGTCTGTTGTCAATTTTATCCCAGGCACTCAAAAATGTGTAAACACGGCGAAGTACGGGTATACCTTCAATTCATAGAAATCTTTTTTTTCTTCTGAATGCGAACAAAGCATACAGCAGGTCACAGATCCGATGGTTACCGATTCCCATCCACTCCTAATAAAATGCTAACAAAGCATACAGCAGGTCACAGATCCGATCGTAACCAATCCCGTCCAATCCGAACAAAATGCGAACAAAGCATACAGCAGGTCACAGATCTGTTCGTTACCGATTCCCGTCCACTCCTAATAAAATGCTAACAAAACATACAACAGGTCACAGATCCGATCGTAACCGATTCCCATCCAATCCCAACAAAATGCGAACAAAGCATACAGCCGGTGACAGATCCGATCGTAACTGATTCCCGTCCAATCCTAACAAAATGCGACCAAAGCATACAGCAGGTCACATATCCGATCGTAACCGATTCCCGTCAAATCCGAACAAAATGCGAACAAAGCATACAGCAGGTCACAGATCTGATCGTTACCGATTCCCGTCCAATCCTAACAAAATGCGAACAAAGCATACAGCAGGTCATAGATCCGATCGTAACCGATTCCCGTCCAATCTTAACAAAATGCGAACAAAGCAAACAGCAGGTCACAGATCCGATCGTTACCGATTCCCGTCCAATCCCAACAAAATGCGAACAAAGCATACAGCAGGTCACAGATCCGATCGTAACCGATTCCCGTCCAATCCTAACAAAATGCGAAGAAAGCATTACAACAGGTCACAGATCCGATCGTAACTGATTCCCTTTCAATCCCAACAAAATGCGAACAAAGCCTGCAAAAGATAACCTATCCGATCGTAACTGATTCCCGTCCAATCCCAACAAAATGCTAACAAAGCATACAATAGGTCACAGATCCGATCGTAACTGATTCCCGTCCAACCCCAACAAAATGCCAACAAAGCATACAACAGATCACAGATCAGATAGTAACCGATTCCCGTCCAATACCAACAAAATGCGAACAAAGCATACAACAGCTCACAGATCCGATCGCAACCGATTCCCGTCCAATCCCAACAAAATCCGATCAAAGCATACAACAGATCACAGATCCGATCGTAACCGATTCCCGTCCAATCCCAACAAAATGTGAACAAATCATACAATATGTCACAAATCCGATCGTAACCGATTCCCATCCAATCCCAACAAAATGCGAACAAAGCATACAACAAATCACAGATCCGATCGTAACCGATTCCCGTCCAATCCCAACAAAATGCGAACAAAGCATACAAAAGGTCACCGATCCGATCGTAACTGACTCCCATCCAATCCTAACAGAATGGAAACAAAGCATACAACAGATCACAGATCCGATCATAACCGATTCCCGTCCAATCCCAACAAAATGCGAACAAAGCCTGCAAAAGATAACAGATCCGATCATAACTGATTCCCGTCCAATCCCAAAAAATTGCGAACAAAGCATGCAAGAGGTTCACAGATCCGATCGTAGCCGATTCCTTTCTTCCTTAAGTTTTACCCGGATCTGGGGACGCGCCACCCCGAGGAATGTGCTAGGGTCTGCGACGTGGCGTTCAGACACATCCATTTGCCAACCACGCAAGTTTCTTCCGACCACCCAGGGGGTTTGGCGGAACTCGAGCTTTTCTAGTTTCTTTATAAACAATCCTCTTATATCCTCCTCCTAGTCCTTCAGCGATCGCAGGGCTTTGTGGGGAAGGGGATCAAATCCGTTTATTTTCCACTCCCTTTTCAACTTACGTGGAGGAGAAGGCCGGTATTTACTGTGAAACAGTGGTCTGAGCAATCTCTCATTCCGGAATTGGCTCGTCCAGAATGATTCTCACAACTTTCTGGACAGGGCCGGGTATTTGCATTGCAGCCAACAGCTGGATGATGTATTCATCCATGTTATCGGATGGGTATATCCTGTAAACGCCTTTCAAATAGGTGTTATGGCTAGAAGATGCTTAGTCAACACTAGGTTTCCCAACTACAGGCCTGATTGGGTGGGCATATCCTGTAAACGTCTAGCTTCAAATGGGTGGGCGAGAAGCTGAGCCAACACCAGGCTTAACTGCTTTTTGGCAGCTTTCTCCAACGCTATATGCCTGTGCCGAACCTTGTCTCGACCACAGGTCTGACGTAGTTGTATTTCACTCTGAACACCCTTACAACAACCCCTACACGATACTGGGATTCTATTATTCTTACGGATCCTTGCAGTACTGTTGGCAGCAACTCTTCCCACAGATCTTAGTCTCT
>JAQQZZ010140753.1:0-13162 GCA_030265115.1 Mopalia vespertina | reverse complement strand
CCCCCCCCCCTTATGTCTTCCTCTCGGTAGCCTCTCAGTTGACTAACCAACTATCCAATAGTTCCAATAGTTTTAACTTAGCAAAATCGCAGCGCAGAGAATTATATGGCAGAATACAACAACACAAAACAGGATTAAAGTTTCACCTACCTTTCAATGGAAATGGCGACAAGGGTTAAAACGCTAGCAAAAACGAATATTGGAAGGAGATAGTACTGGAAAGAACAGAGGATATCACTGTGAAAAATATCCCACTCACAAGGCCCAGCGTACTCCAGCAGTTTTAGCGGCATCACTAGGGCAGACACGAGAAAATCGCTGATCGCCAAATTGACAATGTAATAATTTGTAACAGTGTGCATATGTTTATTTCTCCACACGGTCCAAATTACAAGAGCATTTCCACTAATAGCGAGTATTATAATCGTCGTATATGCCACAACGAACGTCAAAGCAACCGCTCGAATTTGAGTAAAATCCACGTGGTACGTACCCTCACCGAAGCATGTAGGTTCCAAACTGTAATTCGCTGAAGCACTGCCATTTTCCCTTGTTAACAAGGTGTTTAAAACGGAAGATGTTACTGTATAATCTAAAGTTCCATCGGGCGATCCTGTTGAAGACATGCTAAAAAAATTTGGTTCAATTTCAAGCTCAGAAGTCATCCCTTACGCCACATAGTCATCGGTGTTCACTCAGAATAACACGTCAACTGACCGTAAAACTTTGCATTGGAACACGAATGTTGCAGCGTTATCTGATGGTTAACGTCGATTTTCCCACCTGTGCCTGCTACGAATTCCTGTGGATGTATGCTTACTGCCCGTCAGGTAATGAACCACTTTCCATCAAAATCAAAGGACAGTGAAACTTGTTGGAAGTGAAAGTTGTGAAATTGTGTTAGTCTAGCACTTTTTCATTCGTAACAGTCGGCACAATGCGCGAGCTGACCTCGCCTGGCTACAGCGCGGACAATCATCGATCTATTTGTTCTTGTATTCGCTTCCAGTTTATATTGCTTGTAGCGGCCGTCTCTGATATATCCACTCTGCTTCACGAGAGAAGCTACCGCGTAATGACAAAACATCGATCATATATAAAGCTACCTGGGGATACGCTTAACTGGTTTTGTTAAAATGAACATTACAAGGAATACCTCAGGTGGAATTCACTAACTTTATTCGAAGCGACAAGCCTGATTCTGTGGAGCTATTGTACGCGGTAGATTAAAATTATGTGGCACTGATTATCTGTTGGCTTCTATCAGAAATCAAATGATCACAATAAAAATACATTATAGCAGCCAAAAGAGACGTGTTTGATACCAACACATTGCCTTAGATACCTCGATGACGTCTAAATCCAGGAGTGTTGACAAATACACAAAAAGGCCTAACAAGATTGTTTGTTTGTTTGTTTGATTGGGGTTTTACGTCGTATTCAAGAATATTTCATTTATATGACGACGTGTCATCCCAATGGGTGAAGGAAACCACTCTCGACACCACTGGCAACAAACAAAGACAAGACGGGACAAATACAGGACAATAACAGGACGCAATACACTAACAGACACCACAAACAGATCGGCTCTCTGTTCCCTTTAGCTCTGAGAGCACCAGGGCAGCATGAAGCTCCCCCAACCACCCGCGGCCTAACAAAAGGATTTATAGCTGACATGTGGTATGACCTGGGAGTAGAAACAGTTTTTGCGTTTAAGCCAAAGTGTATTGAACAACAAAATAATAAAACATATTTTTTTTAATTCGTGTTTATCGAAGAATACAAATGACTGGTTCGCATGTGTTTAACGTCCTTAGACACCCACCGTGGACATCGTGGGTTACTTAAACACCGGTGACCTTATTAAATGCTCATGTAAAGGGAAATAAAGCTTAAGTCAGGGTCAAAGTTGCTTTATCGGATTATATTTGCATACAGAGCACAGAAAACCCACAGGAATCTAGTAATGTCCTCTGCATGCGACAGGATAGCAGGTAGAGTACCTTCTTCGATCTGGAAGACTTATTAATGACTTTGATCAACTATGCATTAGAGGTTGTACTGGTGATCAATGTCACATCGTGTTTCCATATTTCAACACGCTCATTGCCATTTCCTTTTGGTGTGAATTCCATCGATCTCCAACAATTCCCGGAAAGAGGTTCGACTTTGCTTTGGCTTTGTTCATTTACATTGATGTACTGACTTGTTGGGAGCTAATTGTCGTAAGCACGGTCGACTGATCTACGGGCAAGATTCCAACGATATAGTCGTGTAGAACTGCAATATGTATCATCCGGTGAGTAACTCTAGGTGAGATTTGTCAATCAGAAGAGAAATATGCGCTTCATTCCTGCCATATATCAGCACTGGTAATGACTCAATGTACCCCGGGTAACCATTTTAAAACTACTTTTAAAGCCATGTAATGATAAATAATAATGGATAGTGTATAAAAAATTCAAATAACCATTCTTCTGCTTGGAGAATTGGGAGGGAGCGTACATTTGTTTGGTGTTCCCGGGGCTTAGGGAAAAATACTCAGATATATATGTGATTTTTTTATACTGCGAGTTATGGTTGCCCCGTCTATTCTACATTTGTTTCTAACGGCGACGAAGGTGGCCCATTGGACTTGTATACCACCATGAGGGAAATAACATTTAGTATTGTTTTGCCGTTGGAACAAAAGTTGTTTTCAGTGAGCTGATAGATGAGTTTAATTCAATCCACCAATGGTACAACGAAAGTATAAACAGTATAATAGGAATCAGTTAATAATAATACTAATAATAATTTTATTTCAGACTAAAGTCTTTATACAAACATTTAGATGTCACAGTGTTGTCAGGTTATGTCATACATTACAATTGACAGTATATAACAATTTATACCAATGGTTATGAAGTGGAGACCTATGGATAGCGTCACTCTGTAATATTACATTAAGTACAGAACTTTCACAATTGGCCATTCTATATCTAAAGGACACAACAGACTTCCGAATAATTTCTTGAAAAGATTTCACATTATTAATGGTGAACATCCACGAAGCACTACAATCCCGTCTGTAACTCAGTGAAACGCCATTGCAATTTAAAGCTAAGAAACGTTTATTCTCTGGACAAATTTAACAATCAAAACACCTTGACAACCGGGATACAAAATCATAAAACATTCAGTTGTAAACGTATGATCGATACGCCTCGTCATTCTTTATGATGAGTTATACATTTACCTAATACATCGATCAAGTGAAAGTGTTTAGTGACCTGTCATGATTTTATCCAAACGATTCTTACAAAACCTGCCTCGTTTCAACAGAAAAAAATTGTAAACAAAGTTTCTGCCATCGAAGTAACGATGTAGCGCCGTGCTATTTCTTAGCAATTATTTAGCGATGGGTTTCTAGGCATCATATCTAGGAAGGAAACCGTGTTTATGTGGTATTTAGTAGTAACTATCTTTTGTGTTTGCAATGTACCGCGACCACTTTACAACACAAGTAACCAGCTAATTGTTGGGCGGAGGGGTGCGAGGGAGCTCGCTGTTGCCCTGGTGATCTCGGAGCTAAAGGACAGCATGAAACCGATCTGTTTGTTGCGTTGTATTGTGTCTTGTAATTGTTCTGTCTTGTCTTTATTTTTTTCGTTCCCTCCACGCATTGGGCTGGCACGCCGTCATGTGGGTGAAATAACATTACGCACGGCGTTGAACCCCAATCAAACAAAGCAGAAACAATTTTAGTTAAGCTTTATTAGTTTGAGGGCATATCGATCCCACAGTATCGCATTGGACTCGTGAACATCTTGTCTCTTCCCGCGTCAAGGTGGATTCTGTCCACTGAGATTATAAGGCCCTGTCGGTTGTTGGGAGTGATAATTTCATTGCAACAGATAACACTCTCAGTGTATTGAAGAAACGATAACTCGGACAACGCACAGAGATAATGTTTATGGAAACAACTGTTTCAGTTTGTTTGATAAGGGATTTTATCACGAATAGAAGCTATCTCATGATAAGTATTGTGCAGAACTAATAATATTTTAAATTCACCCTGGTCGTCACTGGAAACAATAACACGATACAAGAACAGTGCGTATCACTTGTTACAATCAAACAGAAAGTAAGCAAATTTACCGTGCTTGTCCTAACAACTGGTCTCTTGCTGTCGTGTTAGACAATTACAAGCGGGGTATATATTTGATTGACTCATTAGCGTAATTGACCATACTTGACATCAGCAGAAACTAAGAATCGGAGTGTTTTGTAATGTGTAAAAATAACTTTTCGCCAGTGCTAAGTAAAGACAGCATTACTGCGCTCAAAACAAACTGTCCTATACCTATCAAGTTCCCATCAACTATCACAAATGACTTTAGTTACTGCTTCATTGTATTCGAGTTCATTTGTAATAATATACAAATACTGCATAGTTGAGAATGCAACATCGTGATTTTTCAGCTCGAAACACCGTGTGTATTCGTTCCAACTTTTATTAGTGGTACAAATTAGCAAAATAGACTTGCGCCCCCAATGAAACGGGGCTCGCCTATGGCTTACAAGAGAACAAATTCACGTGATGGGGTATAAACGTCTGTTTTGCTGTCCTGTCGGAACATCCTTTAGTTACAGTTAGCTCGGAGGTGAATGGAAGCAATACTATTACACGAAAACGTGTAATGTTTACGGCCGGGTGTTTTGTGCACATGTGTAGAAACGAACCTATGTATTCCGCGGATTTATACCAAAAACAAAAACTCCACGCCAATTAAGCCCGTTTCTTGGGTAAAACCACATTTGAACAAAGCAACGTTTCTTTCTTATGTATGACTTATTGAAAATAATACAAATTGTCCTTTGTAAGTAATTGCATACTAATGTAGCTCCAATGACATATCAACACAAGAATAGCTTTCAGACATAAACAATAAACACGCTGATAACTCAGTCATATGATGAAAGAAAATCCATACGAGTTATCTCCCATAATTGCCATAAAAAAATTACCCAATGATCGACCGAGATTATTTACGGTACGGAAATGACCGAGGACATCAACACATGCTACATTTCATGGCTTTCAAATGCTGGATTTCTATTGGAAGCATACATCCAAAATCGTGGGAACCCAGTCTACCAGTGACGCTCTATCGCACAACAGTCACGTGTATTTGTATTGATAGTTCTTTTCAAACATCTTCAGACTCCAACATTTGATTTAAACCGTCGCCGTCTTACATCCATGCATCACGTACAGCCCGCCTGCGTTAAAAAGCTAAATGGTACTTGGTCGTTACAAAATGAGACGTTACAAGAAATAGAACAACGACTGGATTGGGATTTTATTTAAACTGTGAACACAAAACCTGCTCTTGATCATGTTTATAAGTTGATTTCGAGCACTGCTTTCAGTCGTTATTTTCCCTTGGTCGTAGACTACAACTGTCGTTGAATCGGCTTATTTCATTGGCTTTCGGGGAAATCCCCAGATAGGACATGATCAAGTGCACTTATTCGACTCCGATAACACGATAGAGGTTTATTATGTGCCAATGTTAATACATCCATGTCTTAACCTTGGCTCGCGAAGATGGGCCGAGGTATGTTCCGACATGCTTTGCTGTAAAAGAAGAAGCGATAACTTTCACTGGCAGACTGATTGATTGTACTTAAAGGGAATTTCACTTAAATGGCGGCGGTTTATTCCAACAATAGGGACAATAGCCCAACCAGGATGCGAAGTGTTTTTTTTTATAATGTTGGAAAGTTAATCTTCTTCCTGTGTTAAGTAAAGACAGCTTTACTACTTTTCAAACAAACTGCCCTTAACCAGAGGGCATGTCACGAGCAGAAGAATAATTTCCAATGTTCCATAGGGCCACTTTACATTAATTGCACAGCATGGACGGAAATCATGTAACGTCCTGTTTTGTTTAATACCAGGTGAAATATTTTTGACAATCAGAAGAAAACAATTTGACAAAAGGTACAACAGCTTGATTTACTGCTTCCCCTTAATACAAGCATTGTATTTGTTTGTTTGTTTGTTTGGCGTTTAATGTCGTACTCAAGGGTATTTCACTTATAAGACGACGGATTGTCCATGTCACACTGCTCCTTTGTTTATGAACGGTGGAAAACCGGAAGTAGCCACATCGTGTGACTTACTCATATACCTGATGGTCAACAGACGGACCCGATCCCGTGAACGGTACTTCGATGTAGGATTAGTAAGCGCACACGCTACCACTATTTCAAAACCACGGCTCGAGCTGCCAGCTTTGTAAAATGTATCAATATTTATGAATATAAAACAACAGAGTAATTTCGTATACCTTTCCTTCATTTGTGAATGTAGTAAAAACAGATTTTTCCTTCGAAATTTAGTGGCAACGTTTACCTAGATATCCCACATCGAATGCCTGAAATAAGATTAGTACAGTAGTGTTAGTTCAATTAAGGTCACAACAATGATTTTCCACGGTTATGTGCCAGTGAAAATGATAGACCAAGGCGTAAGTTGATTGCACCGACTAAATGTAAAGATGAAGGGATAAACTTCATAGGAATCAATGCCTGTGTCATTTAGAATCCCATAGGGACCATATTCAAATCCTTTCACACGCAAGCCTAATGACGATCATTCATTGAATTATATCTGTCTACAGGAGTTAACATTATGCAGATCTCAAAGATCATCATGTAGTGAATTGTGGATTAATCTACATTCTGGAATTTCAATTCCCAAACGAATACAGTGAAATTATCATTAAGTGCGAAACGCCCATATCAGTAGCTTGTACGGCATTGTGTCGGCCTATTCAACTACTTGCCATCCCTCTTGTGGCGGACTGGCGAACCATTAGTGGAGGTAATTCTAGAATTGAATCTAACATTTGCTTGCCCTGTCCATTTGACCTCGTTGTACCTTGTGATAAGACATGGCGCCAGTTTGCTGCCAGTGGTTGTGGACCGTCAGAATAGTTTCAATGAAAACCCACACTTATATCATAATCGAACTATTTTATTGTGTATGTTCGAAGTGTTCGTATTAAAAAAGGACAATGATAAATAATACGAACAAAAAAAATCACAACAAAGTTATAGATAAGATCGATCTGAGCCATGCCAATCATATAATAAAATTTTGAACAAGTATGTGTCCTTCTATGGAGGCGTTCACGACTTTCACAATGTGCAAACGAATTTCTCAGAATTCAAGATTGAAAAATCAGACCAACCTAGTTACCGATGCTTGGCGAGAGCTACCTATTCAAATCTAACCGCGCTAAGCAGGCTTTTCTGCTTACCGATTACGCACAACTTACACTCTACGTCAACATATCTCTTAAAACACGGGTGAGGGAAACAATGCCGCCTACAATACCGAATACGGCGTTTCACACTTCTGGTGTATGGACTTCTGATAATACAAGCTTTCTCTGCTCCTCAATCTATATACAACTGTTAATCGCCTGTGTGGGTTTTCACCGAGCCCGCAGCCGTGCCTTAGAAGTTGGCGAGTGCACTTACCAATCCTACTTCCATGTAACGTTCACAGGATCGAATCCGAGGGTCAACCCTCCGGTATATGAGTTAGTCACAGTATGTGGCTCCAGAAATCGAGGGTGGTTTTAACGAGGTGTCCTCCCGTAATTAGACAAGGAACAGTCTGAAGTGAACAATCTGTCTTCATATCAGTGAAATACTTTTGAGTACGACGTTAGCACCCAATAAAAAAAAACCTCTGAAAGAAAAAAGGTTGATCTTCAACTTTGTCCTACAAAAAAACAATAACACAGCAGATCAAGACATGTAGATATTGTGTCATGATCGCAATATTTTGATGTAAGAAAACACAGCAATCAACAGCAACATATCTTACACAAAACTCTGATGCAGATGCTTGCTGTCATTTTGATATCTTTAAACTTTTGGTTAACACGGAGCACAAATTGAATCAAACGGACAAGACAATATTTTTCATGTCCTCGTCATTGTGTTCAGTAATATTTTTAGCTATTTGGAAGCCTGTGTAGGAGGCACCTTATTCCGATTCCGAATTCCCAAAGAGATTTTAACTGATATTGAACATAAACATCAAAATATATCGTAAGTCTGCCTTTATTGGGGTATTTGGAGTAATGCTGAACGTAAGCTTTTATTCTCATTCGGACACCGGCGAGTGTTTATTCGTCAACAGCTGATTTAGATTAAGAGTTTATGAAGTTAAACACAAAGGTTAGGAAACAGTGCACTTGAAATACTGTATAAACTGCACTAACAAATGACGAAAGGGAAGAGACACAAATCTCACTCATTTAATCCCAGATTTTCCTGATCAGCTGAGATCATGACTGAGAATTAGACAATCAACTTCATTTGAGTTTCTCACATCTGGACATATTAAAATTAAGGTGCACAAATTCATAAAGGAAGTGTAAAATGAGCAATTGTGTGAGATGAATTCGTCTTACATATTCCCCAGACCATTTAATAAATTGAAAAGTACATACGACATTTAGAAAAGTCGTTTTGAAAAGATCAAATTTCAGAAAACCATATGCTTACGTTCAGCATTACTCCAACTAAGGCCATTCAACCATTCTGCTAGCAAACCTGCTCAATTAATCGCTAGATTTTACAGTAGAAGTGTACGAAACCAAGTTGTTATTGATTTTAAAAGGTTTAGACGTTCGCTTCAAGAAAATCAAGAAATCAGACATGAGAAACTTCCATTTAATATAATGGAAGACATGACTCGTGATGATTACATGCTAAAAAAGAAAGCACAGCCTATGATGTCTGCTTCATATCATAACAAAAAAGTTAGATTTTCGGCTGGTAAACTTTTTATAAACGGCAGAGAAGTTGCCATTGAGTAAACTCAAAACTGTCTGCTCTAATATTACACCCACATATAAGGGTAATAACCATAGGTGTTGCATGAAACTAATTACACAATCAAACAGCCTCACAGAGCGCCATGCTCCATATTTGTGTGTCTATGTATATTGGTATGTGTACGTATATGCGTATGTATGCTTATATATATATATGTATTTGTAATTCTTTATGTTTGTTTATGTGCATGTCTATGTATCTATATGTTAATATATGTGTACATTTATATAAAAAAAAATAGTATCTGTGTTTCTTTTGGGATAGAACAAACTTTGGGGCTTTATTCCCGCCAGTGACAGGCTTATTCTTTTTTCCAGATTTTTAACTTAACATTCTGTGCTACAAGCCTTTTTTCAATGTCTTTGTCTCTGAATGTATACTCTTCTAATTCGAAATGTTCAATTCCTTTTCCTTGTTGTCCCTACCCTATATGTTCTACTTAATGTGTTGTAAATGTACACGTCCTGTTCATTCTTCCAACGAAACACTGGTAAATAATAAAAAATCAAAAAATCAAAAAAATAAATAAATAATTACACAGCATTGACATTACACATATATGAATAAAGGAAAACCCACACAATTGGATTCCATATCAATAGTAAGTGAATTACCTTTTTTAAATGGTGGGCAAAACGTTGTGCTTCAGATACTTCAAGTCATTCAAGGTTAAAACTAAACACTGGCATGCAACTTAAAACGTAACATACATAAAATGTCGTTGTCAATTCGCCCCTCAGATTACTCGATCGTCTTGGGAATACAAAATTGAATCAACTATATAAGAACTATAAAGAAACTTATTTCTTAGCTTAGAAAAATCCCTAAAACCAATTCGGCCGTATTCAATTTATTAGATGATACTTTACATTTATAACATTAAAGGTATTTTAACATGTCATTTGTTTGACAAATACATGTTTAATATCTATAAAATATAGATATCACACGATAGTTCTAAAGGAACTCGTTGTCACAAATTGCAAGTTTTAATAATTGTTTTCCTTCATCCACCACACTAAAATAAGTTTAGTATTTATTGCACAAAGGTGCAATGCAATCAACGATTTTGCTATTAAATTCTTTTTAGGTCCAACTTGAATAATAAACACACAATCTGGTACCTGCAAATATGGAACTATTTTAGGTTATTCAGTCAAGGCTCTGGTGGAACCATATATAGGTCTGAATGAAACCCTCACAGAAGCTGTTCCAAGTATTAATCCCTTTCTTCGCATAGCAAAGAACCTTTTTAGTCGTAATTGTTACATATAGAACCACCCCCTTTTTTAAAGAAACTTCAAAGAACCATTATTTCTAAGTGTGTGTGGTTGGGGTTTTTGTCTTTGTTTGGTGGGGTTTTTCTTCACCTATTGGACTGCCACGCAGTCATAAAAATGAACAATATGAGTAAATCGACAACGCTAAGCCCAATTCAAACAAGCAAACAATAAAGCTGTAAACAAGTCTGTACGCATTTTAAAAGTAAGTCAATCAATATGATGTTACGTGTTGACTTGACGTGTTATTCGTTTGTTTGATTGGGTTGTACGGCGTGCCTACTGCTTAAATGATGGGATGACAGCCCAACTTGTGAGCGAAATCACCCTTGTCTTTACAGGATGAAAAGTCAATACAAGAGACGCAAAACAAAACTCCGTTACGGCTTTACCGGGATGTCCATGTTATATATTAATTTAATAGTTACTTAAACTATTTCCCAGCGGCATAAGAATTTTGAAAAGATTTTGTTAATAAAGTTACTTCCAAAAAGGTTTCTATGAAAAGGAATTCTAATTAAATAAAATATATACAAATGACCAAGAAACGGCAAGCACGTGGATACTTTTTTGAGCCAGCTAATGACTACTCTCTATACTACGTGGCTATCTCTGTATAAAAAACCAATGCATTATGGACAGACCAGGGTGACTCCGGCCAAACAGGTTCCGTTAGGCCCTGTCATTTGGGGCGTTACAGGCCGTAGTTGTTTATGTCGTAACTAAGGCAGCGGACTTTTTTACTAACAGTCTGAATTACAAAGAGGTTTTTGATGGCAATCCTAAAGAAACGGGCACTCTGTTAATATATAACAGAAGAAAACCACCCTCATTAGCGCGACGATCACTGCACGCAATACAACGAAATCACAAACAGGTCAAGTTCATGTTGCCATTTTTGTCATGGCAACAGGAAGCTCTCACTTAAACCTCTGCCTCCCCAGATAGGATGATGAAGATGTACGTGGTGTCTAGGTATAACAACTTATGCGATTGCTCAAGAACTTGGAAGTATTCCTTCAGTTCCAATGTGTTGGAATGTTGGAAACAAGCTGTATTACATTTTTTTTATTATTCGGTATACTTTTGTTACACAATTTTCAATAGTTTATTTACTCGTCGTGATTTGCCTTTCCGCAGAGAAACACTGCAGCAAATGTCTTCTGTTTTAGCGAGACTTGCCTTCAACGCAATTGGGAAAAAGTTCCAGCGTAAAGACCGGCCGTTCTCCCCCAAAATTCAGGGGTACCTAGCTTATCTGCCAATGTTATTGACACTGTTGGTACTCAATCTACCTTTTGTGCTGGCCCGCGGTCGTGGTTTAGTGTGCGCTTACTAATCCTACTTCGATATACCGTTCACGGGATCGAGTCCGCTTGTCGACCATCAAGTTAGTGAGTGAGTCGCACGATGTGGCTCTGACAAAGGCGGGTGTGGTTTTTACGAAGCTTCCTCTCGGTTTTCTACCCAAATTAGGCAAGGAACAATATAAAATGGACAAACTCTCGTCATATATGTTAAATACCCTGGAGTACGAGGTTTAACCCCAATCAAACAAACAAACAAACATCGATTGTGTCATGGTAATAGTTTTTATAAGGATCTCCGTGCGCAGAACAAACTCTTCAATTATTATATAAATAATTGGCTGACTTTACCAGGAAAATGACTATACATAGGGAATAAATGGAAGGAAATAAATTATAATTAATTTTTAGTCTGTGTTTTCCAGACGGAAAATCTGTCATTTCATGTAACATAAATCCACTCCCATCAGTCAAATATGAAACTATATTAGCTGTTACACAATTAATTGAAAATATATTGTCTAGCGTCCCTGCAGCTGCTACTTCACCAGTACTTATAAAGATATCTGTGCGAAAAACAAAACGCTTCAATACTTATTGAAATATTTAACTGAATGTACAAGGCAAATGACGAGATTTGTTTCTTTTTCGCTACCTTTGTGTTATGATGTTGATGCTAGAGGGAATACTTTTCGAATGAGCTTATTAATTTTGCAAAGGGGGGTGGGGGCGGGGGCGGGAGGAGTGGGAGTGCTGTACTACAAACATCACGACTTCGCTGATCCCCTTTCTACCAAAGCAAGCGTGCAGATGTCGGAGGAAACCTACTGCTCGTCCCTATTCAAATCCTTCATTTCCCTAATTTATGACGTCACCATGGGGATAGCTGAATATAAGGAAGGCAATAGACTACGGGTGTTTTATTGCCTGTCTTTTCCGGACTGACAATTTGTCATTTAGTGTAACATAAAACAACTCACATCAGTCTAGTAAGAAATTATATAGGTTGTTACAAATTTAATTGAAAATCATGAAATTCATGCATTCATCCATTGCGTAAACAGCAGATCAGTATCATAAAACATATGATTACTGTCCTACTGTGTCCGTCAGGTATGAAACAATGTAGGATGATATACATTCCGTTCAAACCCGCGGATGTCACATGCTTAAAAGATAATCTGGCATGCATTATACTTTCATTCTTGTTTATCCCAACACTGTATGACTGTTTATCTTCGAATTAGAAATAGTATTTGATTTATTTGTTTGTTTGATTGGGGTTTAACATCGTACTCAAGAGCATTTCACTTATATGACGACGGATTGTCCACTTCACACTGCTCCTTGCCTTATTCCGGTGAAAAACCGGGAGAAAACCTCGTAAAAACTACCTCCGCGATTGCCGGAGCCACGTCTTGTGAACCGTACACCGAAGAAGGCTCAGAAAGCGCACTCGCTAACCACTAAGTCACGGCCGCGTGCCAGAAATATACTCAGTCATAAGAGAAACTTCACACTCATAAATTTCTAAATATTTTCTTGAAACTTAATACAAGAGATATTATTTTTATTATTAGAGGTAAAAGCGTTGTCAAAGACATCATGACACACAGCAACTCCGACGTGCACAAGCATGCAGTTTGTGCGAGCATACATCAAGGA
>JAQQZZ010140742.1:0-13162 GCA_030265115.1 Mopalia vespertina | reverse complement strand
CCCAAATCTAAAGCATGTAGCCGCCTGTCAAGACCCAATCATACGGGTGTTTCTGAAAGTAGAGACAACCCTGTTATAGCCCTTTGAAAACTACAGAAATAAGACCTGCCTATGAATGCTAACTTAGTGTTGAATGTGCATGACCTAATTACCGCGGAAGACATTTTTAAGTGAGTGTGGTACTGCTGATAAATGATTTTGACATGAAAATGGACGTCAAGAGGTCGTTTTATGGGTCGGTCTAGCCCAAAAGTGTCTAAGGAAGAAAACGAGATGGTTTATGACAGGATAAGGCCATGCAATTTTGATATATTTAAATCATATGTAGATCATTTCTTAGTTACATTGTCACAGTCATCAAGACAGAAGATATTTTCTTTCACAAATTGCACAATCTCCCATGCTGTCTATACTGCCTTGATGGTACCTGGATGTACCCTGCCAGCCAGACCGAGTTCGAAGTCTGGTTGATGCAAGATGAATTTTCTTTCTCTTCAATAAAAATATATAATGGCCTAAATGCATAACACTTCACTTTATACATTTGATTTAAACCAAAGGCGGGCTTACCTCCATGCCTTACGTACAGCCCGCTTGGTCATAAACCTAATACCATTTTGAATGTCTAAAAGTAGTGATATCTGCTAAAACAGCGTAAATTGTGCAGTCGTATCAAGACAAATTACAGCTGTATAAATACATCGGGACTATGCTTTCATGTCATTCAGCTGTATAGTCATCTAATTCCATTTTTAAAGATACTAGTCACCCAAATCAAACAAAAAAAACAAACAAATTATAAAGATACTAACAAGTTTAATCTTTTTTAAATTAATAAAATTGTTCAATTTTATGTTGACCTACAGAACACATTTTTTACGCACCTGGGCTTTTTGTAAAAGTAGACCCTTCGTCACTTCCTGGTAAGACAGTGATGGTGCGAGTTTATCCCAAAGTTCCGAGTCTGCATTAAAAAGCTAGATGATACTTGATGGTTACAAAATGCACTTTATGTTCATGTTGTAACCGATTTGGAATGAGTTTACCTGTACATCAATGAAACACCCTCTTAATATACCGTTAAGCAGAAGTCAATCAACTTTTCTCTATAATGTATTGAATCAAATCTTTGGAATCGTTATTTAAGCTGCAACAATCCTAAAACAATAAATTAATCGTTAGCCAAGGCAATCATATGGGTTTTTATATATTTTTTTATTCTTAACACAAATTTTTTGTCTGTTTCCATTACTGTAATTTTTACAAACAGCACTTTGATTTAGTCCACTATGTGAACATTGAAAATTGTGGGGTCCTCCACGCGCCTATATATATACACAGTAACTGCACGTTGGAGGGCCTTAACGTGACGCATGTACAAACAGTAAATACAAACCCACTTTCATTATCATTTGGATGGACTTTACAGGTCATATATACACAGTCAATACAACCCGTGTTACATTCAAACATAATTCCAAAAGCTCATTGACCCGTAACATCCCAAACGCAATAATACTTGCATTAACACATCTTCAACATTTTACCTTTAAAAGTTTTGTCACATAATAGAAAAATTCAAAAAACTTTACAATAAAGATAATATATTTATGATATTATAGGAACTGAGACTATAATTGATAATGAAACATTCCTAAAATATTTACTTATCTTGTCATGCATAATACATAAAGAATATAAACATGTATTCGATACAACTATGTATAAAAAATAGTTACGTGGAAACAACAATGTCAAAATGCGTTATCAACATACACTCAGGACGCCTAGAGGCCACCTTCTGATTGCTTAAGACTCACTTTAAACAAAAATGTTGATTTAGTCTGAAGAAATAAAAACCGATTCATTTATGTTAATGTTATTGACTGGTTTAAAACTACATACTCAATGTTTCTTCTGCTTTTAAACCACTAGTTACTATCATGTGAGTGATGTTCACTCTTTGATGAGTGGATTGCAATATTTGAAGGTTTTCTAGTTTTTATGTTTCATAAAGTAGACTTCTCTAAGAAATGTATGCAACAAGGAGTCTTCAGATTTGATTCTATTAAATATATCAAATAAGTTATATAGCCTTTATACCAATCTTGAATTGATGTTCTGAATTTAACAATATGGTCTAAATTAAATAGGTTTCTAATTTGACCAAACATGATTTAAGAAAATGCGGAATTATATGATATATGAAATAATAATAAGAATTTTACATCTAGCATTAATTTTACTTCTTGAAAAGGTATACCACCCAGAATAATAACACTTTGAATCTCCACAAAATATTTTAACATATAACAGGTTCGAGGTTATTTCCGTTCACCATGCAATCACATCAAAATAAATGTATATTTTATATTCCAACAATACATAAAAGTCACCAAGTCCCCACATTTCCTAGTCAATCACAATCCTTTAAGAGCAATATAAACATTTCCCTGAGTCAACCAATATTATAAACATCTGTACCATTAGATGACACATTCAGAATAGCTCTCATTATTCAAGGGAGGGGGGTATTTGCATTGGCTTTTACCCATCAACATTATTCATGGGTCTGCAGAAGAGTTCACTTAAAACACATGGTTAAAGGAAACAATTTGGCAGATGCAATTACTACAAGAAAAAACAGATTTGTTGACAAGCATGTGAAATATATATTTCTAAAAAAGAAATCATGCTGAGTTGCTGACACAGGGATGTCGATTAATTAAAATTGATCAATCATTTTACAATCTAGATCTTGCATTATTATATAATGACAAATTATAAAGACTAATTATACTATAGACTAAGGATAATGCAATAAAACAGATTTAATGATACTAAATGTACATTAAATAAAGAGAACATTTGTGCATTTTAATTCATATCAATGGATACATACATGATTTCTTACATCAATAAACAACAATGATTTTTTTTGTTGCCCAAAATTGACTAGTTTGACTTTCATGCTATACTGAAGAACGTTTATTTCACAAACAACAGCGCTTTAGGGTGCCTTGGAATATACTTGGAACATACTACCTTTATCTAGACGGCCATTTTGGAATCAATGGGAGTCTAGGAAAGTTGGCAAGGGAGGTTATTTGATCCTCACAAAGCGGTCCTCTGATGTCACGACTTTCATGATAATGGTGATTGGAATTTACATCACACACACTTATCCATTATCATGGCATTACTAAAATGGTCACGAATCTGGACCGCTTTGGCATCAGTTGACCACCAGAATACCACATTTGTGACATTACGAGACTCCCATTTATAGACTCAACTTGATGACACATTTCTGATTTTAGTATTGGACATCCGTGACAGGTTTCCATAACATCTCACACATCAACTATAGAAGGACAGAGTTTGTGTGTTTAGACACTGTCACTACGTTATAAACACATCTATCTTAACATTCCAAATGACCTATTATTAGATCTATAAACACTACAGAAAAGGCAACAACAAAACATTGAATGTCTGTATATACACAGAATGAGTGTTTACACATACAGCATGGATTTGTATACTAAAAACAAGGATATAAACTATTGTAGCATGACATGATACAGCAATTGTGAAATGCAATTCTTGACACCTGGTGTACCAGACTAACAACCACCAGACAAAACAAAAATAAAATATATAGTATCTTTTTTGACAGGATGTTGCTTTCCTTATTTCCTTGTTTTACCAAAAATATAAGGATTTATATTTGAATGGGGTTTTACGCCACACGAGAGGATACTTCACGATAGAATCACAATGGAATGCCATCACAATCATGGGTGGAGGACTACACCCCCTCCATCAACACACACGTCAACGATCAAAACAAAAACTGTTATGACATTAACAGGGCCAATTTTGTTCTAATTTTTGCTTTGTTTTTTTTGCTAAGATTTGAAAAATAGACAGCTGTAGAACAAGAAGTCTGCTGAATATATTCCTATTTAAATAGGTACATGTAACCCTATTCAAATTTAAAAAAACCTTACTCCCAGGTATTCAAACTTCTAAAGTTAAATTAAGCTTCATTTTTATAAAAAGTCATGAAAACAGGAAATAATCCTATGAGAACATTGTGTTTTGAATAATTAAAGGTCATCAAAAAATACTAATTGTGAACACTCAAATCGTAGGTCTCAAAATATCTCCCCATCAACTGAGTATTAACATATATATATTTACAGTATTATTCATATATACATATCACCCATCCATCTTATATTGCATTGCTTTGTTGAGTTAGGGAAAAGATCTCTTAAAAACGTACACTAGTAGTTGATAATGCTTTACTGCATATATCAAAGTTTATTTCGGAGAAAATTTGTGTGGTTCTAGCATTACCCTCTGTAGCTCAGTTGGTAGAGCCTTGTGTCTAGACTTGGTGGAGGTATACCTTTAAATTTTTCAACATTTTAGGAATTTATACTAAAATAATGACAAATCGAAAAGGTGTATACTAGATCATATACATTCAATGGCTGACACAGATAAAATGCTAAATGTCTGATCACATACTTGGCAGGTAAAGTTATAGTGAATTATAATAGTTTTGCAATTTGTTTATTGAACACTGGTAGATTGTTAATTGTAATCAACACAGGTACAGTAGACATTGAGACCTTGTATACTATTCCTTCAAAATAATTTAGAGGTTTGCACACCTGTCCAGAATATTATGCTATTTAATACTTCTTAATAAATATTTATTGTGTGAGTATGCATGATATAGAATACCCATTGCTATTTAAGTCATTCACAACATAATTTCATAGCACCCAAACCCTGACTGTCCCAATAATTGTTAACTCATTATAAACTTTTGTTGTCAATTTAAGGCAAGAGAGTTCCACACAACTCCTTATCCAAACTACCTAACAATAACTCGAACACATGTAGGCAATATAAACATCTGACAGACCATCACAAATCTGAATTGTACACATGTTAGTTTATTAAAAATCAGTATCTGTAAATCTTGACATATCCATTTCTTGCCTCGCGGCATACAGTCTATCTACACACTATTAACGAAGTATACAAATGTGCCTCATTCGTCACAACATACGATAAAACTTTGGTAAAACATTTATACTGACCAGTCATTTCACAACAGCATTTAAAGATTCTGAGAATACATATATATTGTCAAGCAATAAAATCATAAACGTGTAATAAAGGGAATATATACTGTGCTAATATTAAATCATTAAAGTTAAGCCAAAAGGTGCACAGATCTATAACAAAAGGTAAAAATAGTAGAAATAAATATAAAATTTCTGAACAATGTGAGTACATTTGTATCAATCACCTTAGCTCTATTCATGGTCTCCTTTTCAAAAATCCTATAAGCAGGCGATCAAATTTTTTGTTGTACTCCCAACATTTTTAATAGTCGAAGCTATGCTTTTTTGCCCTGTAAACACATTCAGGCACTGGGACCAGTTCCACAAAGTGATCGAAGTCTTTGTTCCTCTTAATTATCATGGCAACCAGAACTGACAGCATTGTGTCGCCATGGTTATTAAGATAAACTTCAGCTGCATGGACTTTGTGGAGCAATACACTGGTCATGAACTCGGAATGAATCAGCAATCCTTGACAAGATTTTGTAAAATATGCCTTCATGTCGTATTAATTTGTCTAATTTATTAGGGTTTCTGCTTTCATGATCAAGAGATGGCTTTCTGTGATTGCACCACAGCATGGCAGGCCATTATACATTATTAAAATACAGCCACACATACACTACATTGTATCAACGTGATTGGACAACGTTGGACATATAGGATTCCCATTATTGAAATTTATTTGTTTGAAGGTAGGCCAATGTTAAATCTGATAAATATCTGATGCTACTAGGCATTCTGCTGTCACAGATGTAGAACTGACAAAATCCTACGGCAAACAGCGTTGATTGGTTGGTCTAATAGGGCCAATCACAGAGCTGCTTCCAAACATTTTCACTGTACTTGTTTAGTGAATAAATTATTGACACAGTTAAATGAACTTATCCTGAAACCCGGAATTGAGTATCTGCATTCTTGGGCAGGGCCAATTCTTTACTGTATGTTTCTGTCAAATCTAACTGTGACAAGAAAGTACCCCGCAGATAATTACAATAAGATCTGGTTTTAATTACATTGTGTGGAGATGGTCTGATAGGGTTGTATCATATACCAAACTAAATGGGCTCATATAGACATAAAAGTTGCATAAACGTGGCACAAACATGGGAGTAGATTTAATAGAATATCAATTGAATGGAAAAGGATATGTTTAAATTTTGTGCCAGAAATATTCAAGCTTCATTAAAACTAAAATCTCAAGTTTTGTAAGTTTCACTTTTTAAAAAGTGGTTTATCACAACCTGATATTGGATGCTCCATATTCCAAGATTGACTTTTTGCAAATACAAAACTACTATAAAACCAGAAGTACCAGAACACCACAGAGAACGTGGAATACTAAGATCGTACAAATACATTTTTATAAAAATTTTATTATTTGATTTTTTTTACAACACAACAATGGTGGCAAGTTGGCTACAACAATGGATAACAAGAAAAGAACAAAAAGGGTACTGCACATAATATTAATAAAAATTTAAATCCAAAGTATGATTCAGCCGTCCTGTCGGCAATTCTTCTTACACGATGGCCTGGGTCTGTTTTGTTTTTTTAGAAAACAGATTCACAACACAAATTTGGAGTACATAAGCAAAATGTAGCCTCAACACCAAAATGCTTTACTTTGTCTGAATGTCAATTTAATCCACAAAAAAGAAAGGTAATTTTTAGTGGTCCTTTTTAGTTTCCTTTTGCCAAAGAGACTGACAATTCAACCAATAAATAACCAATGGGGAGGATAGCACCAAGTTTTTCAATCTTCACATTCTGCTCAGTTCTTTTTCTAATTCCACTTGATTTTCAGATAATTTATTATATTTTTATATAAACATTGGTGGGAAAGATTTTTATCTTTATGCAGAGAATATTTAAGCCAAATTATATAAAAAGCTTAACACATTTTCAATGAGTTAATCCGAATGTAGGCACACCATTTGACACTTAACTTACAGGATGTAACTTTTATTTGGTTACATATCAGGCTTGATACCGTTTTATCACGTCAACCAAGATCATCAACTTTAAACAAACTTGAAATCGAATGTGCATTGACTGTGAGGTGGATTTTGGTTTTAATGCAACAAATTATTAAACTTCCGATAGTGCCTAAACTATTCTACGATTTTTATATCACAGAAATATAGGAAACTTTTTTTTTTCAACTTGTTGGCAATTTATATAGTTTTTAAAATACATTTTTTTAAAATTTAAAATATCTGTAGTTTTGAAAACGCAGATCTGGAAGTATTTTTTGTGTTTTTAACATCATGGAGGGTCTGTAACAGTTATAGATTATGAAATAACAAATATATTGAATAAATATTAATGTTTATACACAATAGTTTTTATTTAAATTATTAACACTAAATATGTCTAGTTTCGTCATATTATGAATTATTATACAAAGTAAATATTTATGTTAAAAAATATGCTGCGTAGAATGTGTCTCCAACTACGGGCATATGAAATCATGAAATCCTTCTACCACCTCTGTTAGTCCCAGCACTCAGCAGGGGGTTTATAAGAAACATCTAGTCTCATTAAATAAATAATTAAAACCCACCACATATTAAACTTAACATCATTTCCCAGATAGCCACGATCAAAGTCAGAAAATGTAAACAGTCTCAAACATCATGTCAATTACATATATATTGCACAGTATTATTGTGGAACATTTTCACACAAACCTTCATTAAACCAACAAATTATCTTAATACTGTTGTCTTTCAACTTCTGAAAAGAAGATTGTCAGTCTGAGCATGGGCAATAATAGCACAGTTCATGTTATCTCTCTGTTCCTGTATTCTACTGTAGTGCTTCTTGGTGGTATAGCTCATGATAACAAATCCATATATTATACAAGGTCATTGTGAACAGAAAGTATGTTAATAGTTGTGACTATGACGATGTTAAAATCACTGCTAGGAACGAACAAGACGAGAAGAAGCACTAAGTCTAGCACAAATCCACAGAGATTAAATCAAAAATCAAAGAAAGTTGAGGAAACATCAGATGGGTTTGAAATGTTTTGAAATTTAATCATCCATAATCAAGTGTCTTGCAGTCTATAGCACTACAACGATAATTAAATACTAACAATAGGGCAACGATCTCAGGGCCAAACAAAACGATTCCCCTTAAATATGGTATATATACTGCTGTTGAATAGCAGCTCAACTTCTATTAGGGGTGATCAAATAAATATTGATCTGAAATTGATCGCAAGACCAGATGAACAGAAATACCAATCTGTAATCATCTTGATAACAAAGCATGATTATGCCATTGGTAGTTATTCCTCTTGATAACAAGGCATGATTATTCCATGGTGTTCAATCATCTTGATAACAAAGCATGATTGTATCATTGGTGTTCAATCCTCTTGATATCAAAGCATGATTTGGTGTTCAATCCTCTTGATAACAAAGCATGATTATGTTATTGGTGTTCAATCCTCTTGATAACAAAGCATGATTAACCCATTAATCCTCCAAATCAAGCATGATTAAGCCGAACACAAGATATAACAGAATATCATCTGTAAATCTAACATCAACAACTAGAAGTGAGGAGTATCGGTGAGCTTGAACTCTATTGTTGAAAAGAAGTGTATCATTGACTATGAAGTTGATTGAACATTTACAGGTCAAGCCCTCCTTTTGAATCACCAGAATTCACCTTTTGTATGACCTCATTCACAAACTCTGTCGTACTTCCGGCAATTCTTCCTTCTGAAACACAAACAAATCAAGTGCTAAAGTGAGTTACGATATACGTAGAATGAAAAGCCTGTACTGATGAGTAGCTATCTAAATTCTTGTCAATGTTTTGGATCATAGTTTTAGCTAGAGACTCGTCCACCTGTCATTTTCGACAGGAAAATTTCCAAAAATGTGTCCGTAGTATTTTACTTGCATGATGCCAGCCAAATGGATGGCGATTGGTTTTAGTTTAACAATTTGCTCAATGGTATTTTATCTCTCTAAATATGAATAGGACTATGCTCAGCATCAAGAATCTGATCAAGTTTGATTAGAATATGATAAGCAATTTTCAAGTTAAAGACGGTAAACAAAATGTAAACTGAATTGATGACCTTTGAATACATCTGTTTAAGAATCAGCCCCTGGGGTAAATTACTAATAAGGAAAACGAAGTCCAGTTTGCTTTTATTCTTGTTACTTACTGATATGTGTAGAGATGTAGGCCTCAAGTTTTCTGGTCAAACTTTCCTCATCAACTGATACCTTACTTAATCTCTTGAGGGTATCAGATTTAATCAGGGAAATAACAGTCATCAACTGACCTGAAAGGAAAATAAGACATATAAACATCATACAAGAGTCATTGAAGAATCTCATAAAGGCAATATAAGCAGTCTGGTGTAACAGTTTAGTTAAATAGTTGGGATTGGATGTGAAATCAGAGAAAAGGGGAGACAACTGATGTATAATTGTTAATTTAGACCTCTTCAGCTCTCATGCATGTTATCCAAGCCTCTGCTGGTATAGTACATATAACATGATTTGCCAAGGAAATGGATCCGAAAATTTAATTATATTCTACATATCTCAATTACTTACTATGTTCTTGTTCAAGTCCCATTAGCTTGACTTTGTTTGCTTCGTGTTGGGCTTTCTTCTTTAATCGACAGGCTCTGAAAATTCATACACAACATGTTAGCCAACCATCTTAATTTACAAGATAGAGATTTATACTATACTCATTTAACTGCCATCTTACCAGTAGTGTAATTTAACATTAGCATGCTTGTCAGGATGCAACCAAAAATCTGCTGGAGCAAGCTGACCTGATATTTGTGGTGTCTGTGTTGAGACGGACAATTGAAATTCACTATTTTGTCTGGGATCATATTTTCAACGTCAATAATATTTTAAGTCTTATAGAAATGCATTGTCAAATCCCTTGAACCCTCGCTGTGATACATTACTAAAATTAATTTTTGCAATATATATGGAGTAGTTTCCTGAATGTGATTTACTTATTTACAATTGGCCAAATGTGGAGAATGTTTGAACAAGTAAAGGTTCATCAAGCAAATCCTTGTTCGTACAACTAAGGTTGCCCTAATGGCAAGCAACCAGGTAAAAATCTAAGTTACACTGGCACTGTTTGAACTGGTATATATCTCCAAAGATGTAATCACATTGGAACAAGAATGTCATACTAAATTGAAATTGATCAATCATATCCTATTACAGATAAAATCTATAGGACAAGTTTTTTAACAGACATACATGTACACAAGATTGCATAGACATCCAAATATTGAGTTTTTTACTGAAAAAAAGTCTGTTTTTCTAGTGTCGTATTGAAATTTATTTCAATATTTATTTTTATCATACTTAAACAAACAATGGAGTCTGAAATGAGTTTTGTTTTAAAATGATGCGTTAACATGACGTCTCAAATTGAGTTTATTCTCCACTTGAACTACCCATTTAGGGTAGTTAAACTGGACTTCTATGAACCCCTGGTACACAAATCTAAGACAAGACAATAATGAGGCAGAGAACTTGTAACAAATATTTCAAAAAGTAATCACACTGGTACAATTTACAGGTACATGTATGTCGATAAATTATCTCTGTCTCAGATACATGTAAGCTCTTGAAGAGAGAATCACACTGTGACACGGATGAACATGTAGCTCAATGTTCTATCTCATAATCTCAAGATAGCCAGTCATTTTCTTATTTCAAAGAAACATTTCTATGAGTCATGAAGATCCTAATTGAGTAAAGCATTATATATGCTGTTAAGACTGCTTAGCATTAACAGTATGTTTCAGCTCACTTTCACATGATCAACCACAAAGCCTAGAACCAATGTAAACTGAACATTCAATCTCAGCAGGGCAACCTGACATGTTACATGTATGTATACTGACATGCTTCTAAGCAAGAGAAGGTTTATAACAGGTACCGCCATAGTAAAAATTGAAAGCTGTTAACAAGGTTTTAAAGGTATGCATGTGTTTCTTGATCAATCCACATCTCTGATTGATTTATTGAATTTGATTGAAGTTTAATGCCCATTCTAAAGGGTATTTTACTGTTATGGTTTCGTATTTATCGAACAGTTAAAAAAAGAGGCAAACATTCTATAATGTGTTATATTTAAATGTTCTTTTTCTTAAAATGATTTCACCACAGCTGTCAGGGCCTGCAACCTATTTAATGTGGTTTGGCTGCCAAAACCTTCCACCCCCTCAAAAACATTTTTTAAAGAAAAATATATTTTGCCCCCTTGATTTCCTTAACATGATGCATATTTAACTATTATTGCTCAAAACGTAACATATTGCTTTTATCTATTGTCACTTTCATAACAAAACTATGAATATTACCTTGATGCGAGTTTATTTTTCTCTTTCCGAGATTTGTTTCTCACAGCTGATGGCATATCATTGAGAGGACCATATTCACCGATTCGGCGATTTAATTTTTTCAGTTCGTTGCCAATTTGACAGAGTTTCTTAGGGTTTGGGTAGACGTTATTCCCGTCTCCTCTTCGCGCTTTGCCTCCATGGCTTATCCCAGGCACTTTATAATCCGGGTCAAACACAGGATCTTCAAAATTAGGCAGCACATGAGGATCAACAGTGTCCATGGTTAAACACAGCTTCTTCCCCTTAGGTCCCTTTGACTGGACATTGTATTGCCAAAAATACTGCTTCTCTTTTGTTTTCAAAGCTCTTGGCGAAGTGTGTTCCGAACCATCACTGTCACTGGAATCTATAAATCAAGATTGTCAAAATAAGTAAAAACGGCTTTAATTTATATTGAAAAGTATGTTAAGAGCAGAGCTATTAATTTGGCCATCCACAATAATATATTTGTTTCCAGTAACAAGAATATAAAAAGTAGGTAGGTAAGGATAATTGATTTTAACTAAGAACATAAAACCACTTTTGTTTGAAATTGTGCCAAACAGGCATTTTATGTGAATAAAAAGATTTATACATGAACTTGTTTACTTTAGACTACTTCACTTGTTTAATGGCCCTGTAATCAATGATAAACCACATAACATCCAATTTCGTTGAGGTGGTTTTCCTTTTTGTAGTCCATGAAAAGTAGTTCCACATTTTCTCAATTGAAAAAAAATACTGACTTTTTATCTTTTTTGTGTGGAGGTAGGTTGTGAGAAAGAAATAAATCATTATGGATGGCCTTGCAGTGTTTATGACCTCTAATTTACTGCACGACGAGATGCAATAACTTACAATACATTACAAGTTAAACAAGGCACCTACCACCCCCTCCCCCCAATATAACTTTTAGCTTTGTTTTACACAACCATCAACGTCAGTACAATTCTGAAATTACTAACAAAGAGTCAGCCAATCTCAATTTTGTTTGACAGAAACATTGAAACAAAACATTTAAGATTAAAGACCCCGGCCCTGCCAAAGGTGTTATATCAACATAATATTGATGAATTTGTTTTCCTTGGAGGTATTCCAACCTAATTAACCCATGATAGCTGGGGAAATGTCATTACCTTGGTCGGAGAGGTACTCTTCCTCCCCGTTGTCACTGTCCATGCTCTCATCATCCCTCGTTTCCAATTCCTCCATAGAAGTTATCACAGAACTGTTAGAATCTACACAAAAACAAAAAGAAACATCAATCTTTGTCAATTTTCTGCAGAATTTACTTCATTTAGTTGAATATATATTATTAAAAATAGGGGGTAGGGGGTGCTCCAAACTTGTGGTCCCAGGGAATTGAGCTTGATCAAGCAGCAGACATTTATTCAATGTTAGGCTTAAATTTTCACCTCATACAAGTGTAATGTCTGCAGTAACAGGAAAGAAAAATCTGAGGTGTTTTACTTTGTTGCAAAACTAAAGCCCGCTGCACACGAGCGATTCTGCGTAGGCGACAAAAAATCTCAAGGAAATCGCTGTGTGCGGCAGGCTTGCGACGCGACTAGACACTGTCGGCGACTAGTCGCAAGGGATCAAACTTGTTTGATATCTT
>JAQQZZ010140741.1:0-27407 GCA_030265115.1 Mopalia vespertina | reverse complement strand
TGTCGCCAAATGACTTGGTTAGACATTCTACACGCTAAATGATTTGGTTATGGGTAATGTGTGTCGCCAAATGACTTGGTTAGACATTCTACACGCTAAATGATTTGGTTATGGGTAATGTGTGTCGCCAAATGACTTTGTTAGACATTCTACACGCTAAATGATTTGGTTATTAGTAATGTGAGACGTAAATCGCCGGTTGAGTTTCATAAAATGCATAAACTAACATTTGATCAGCCCTACCCAAGGTTACTGCAAACACACCAGTTAAAATCAACTTATTTATGGCGAACTGAAGTTGCAAGCAATTGGTATGACAGAGATAATATTCTGTGTTAGAAACAAATTTTATTTATTTAACCATAACGTCTACCGTCTATATTTTATTTTAAACGAAATGCTTCACATACGGTACTTTAAAACGTTTTAATGTCCGTGGAAATATTTCACAAACTTTTTTTTCATTAATTATGAACATTACAATAACCATTCAATGTTACAACAATCAAGGGAAATACTAGTATGTGCGTAAATCACATATCAGGTTTACAATGATAAAGTTCATTTATACAGGAAGTGGAATGGACTGGTGTATAAATTCTTGTTATTTCACAAAACAGCAAAGAGAAGAAGTTACACACTGACCATCCCTTCAAGATGATAGCAGATTTATCAAGTGTCGAATATAAACAAGTTAAATTTCCACTTTTGTTTCTCAATGTTCGAAACTTGTGGTGTTCCGAAACTCTCCCTTGTGGAGAATTAATCTGAGAGCAGGCCTTATCAGGGTGCGAAAGCCAACGAGTAGACAACATTTCACTAAGTCAAACAAACTAAAATTGTCAAAGAGCGCACTATCTAAGAGCCGCTTGTTTTTCTGTTTAGTTTCGGCCCTTGAGATTTTGTTCTGGGTTAAGTCTCGCGAGGATCCCACAGGGTTCGTGTATGGGGTACTGGATCTTTAGACTGACACCCGAAATTCATACCTCCCCGCAATGCTGTGTGAGATTTCTCCTCGGCCTCACCATCTCACAAGGGCTCCCCGTACCAGAACCATGTACTGTACGATCGGGTTTCATCAGCGCTAAGTGCTTGTCCTCGATTGTTTGTAAACTCTCCACGAGATGTTATAGTATAGGGTAGAGGTAACAGGAAGAACTTGCCCCCAACATGTGATGTTTAAGCATTGTCTCCGACAGTAATTGCTCACTGAACGATCCATTTTCTTCTTTAATCACCCTATATCAGAATGCTAGAAACTCTAATAAGGCGATAATGTTTCCTTATCGGACTACGAAATGAATTAACTTCGGCAAATCACGTCAATTGGCAGTGACAGGTGCGCCCTCTAGCGGCGAGAGGCCGCTGTAGTTAGGGTAATTCCCAAGCCGTTGAACACGTGAACAAACGCCGGTGATTGGGAAGTTTGCATCACAGTTGTTTTTGAGACATCTTAGATACCTCATTCAGTAGCCGCATGAATGTTGGCGTTTCTAATGGGCTCAAGATAAAGAAATAAGCTCAATTCATGGTATAGTCTTCAATCAACCCCCGCTACCTTATTCCGACGTCTGTATCTATCAACACAGCACTTTTTCTTACTATTGATGTATCTTGGTTGGATACACGTTTAAATGATGGCATGGAAAAAAAAATCCCCAGTCTGGAGTTGGAATCTGCTTTGAAAGCTGTCATGTCTATCAGACAAGCAAAAACACCACATGTGATGCTAATCAGACTCTCCACGTCTTCGGTGCATGGCCGGAAAATATACTAATTGCCCCGGCCCACTTTTTACACGTTATTTTACACTTGTTATTTTATTTTCACTAAGTGTAAAAAGTGCGTGAAAAATGACACAATCTTTTCCTCCTTAACGAGTGTGTCTGAGTACAAAAACAACTGTATAAACAAAAAATGGCTCCGCAAAGTTTCCATAGCTTACATAAGACATTAAAACTGTCCAGAATTGAAAATGACTGTCCATAATTACCCCAATCATTAGGATTAGTTCACTTGGCCCGGAAATGAATTTTTATTTTATTTTTAGCTTTTGTTATCGACTGTTGGTGTCAGCTTTAGAGAAGTTGTGAAAACTTCCAAAATCAAAGTGAACATGAACAAAAATATTTTGTTTTAATTTTATACTTTAAGATCTCTTATGATCTTATTATAACCTGTTTGTTCCTATTTTCTGCCCAGTGTATATATTTTGTACGAGTAATATAACTGCCACACGACACTAGTTTATTTTATTCCCCATATTGAGCTACTTATAGTCTTGCATTATGAATATACCAGAGTTTGAATCCTGGTATGCAGAGGCATGCAGAATTTTATTTTTCTACATTAAAAATACATATAACCTATCGCAATTGTTCTTTATTTAGCACTTAAACTATTAAGTAATATAAAATTTCGACTTTGTTTCACAGGTGTGGTTTCAAAATCGCCGTGCAAAATGGAGGAAGACAGAGAAAGAATGGGGCAAAAGCAGCATTATGGCAGAGTATGGGTTGTATGGAGCCATGGTTCGACATTCACTCCCTCTACCGGAAACTATTGTCAAATCAGCAGAGAAAGGGATAGAGAACTCTTGTGCTCCGTGGTTATTAGGTAAACAAATCATACTTAATTTAGAGCTAATTGGGGCAGCGCATTTGCTCGGCATATTATGCTTTATGCTAGATAAAAGGTCTTAACCGTTTGTCAAATTTTGTTTCTTATTCGATTTGTTTCTGTCACCAGGGATGCACAAAAAATCAATTGAGGCCTCTAAAAAGATGAGTGAAGAAGAAAAAGGGGTGAGTGATGACAGTCCGGAGAAGACTCCACCAAAAGACATGCGTAGTGAGAGTATTGCCGCTCTGCGCGCACGCGCACAGGAACACAACGCTAAAGTGATGCGAGCATTTCGGGAAATTGGAGGAACGGGGACTTCGCCATCATTAGAAATAAGCGGGAAAAATGATGACAGTTTAAACGATTCCACATTTTCCGATAGCCAATGTAGTTTTAGCGATGGTAATTCAGAAAGATGATGTTTAGTCTATTTTGTCGATATTTACATTGTGTTTGTTTATTGTTTATATATTCATTGTCCATCCCAGTTGTTTATAAAAATGTTTTATTTCTATTAAAAGCGCTACATGTTTCCTCAAGACGTTTTCTTCTGTCGTTTCGCTATTCAAGTCGATCCCCTGTTAAATCTGTATGTGTCTATAACAATCTGCTTATGTAAAATGTATGGTGATAACCCTAGATATTTCGGTTTATTTAAAACATCTTAAGTAGTGATATTCCAGAGAACAAACAAAGTATTTATAATATACTAGGATATGTAAATTAACGTACATATGTGAATGAAAAGTCAGTATTCTATTGGTTAATAATCAGAAACTCTCTTCACAATGTGGCTATTATTCTAGTTAAGGGTAAACTACATGTTTGGTTATTTGTAGCTACAAGATGTTAGAAATTATGTAAGGCAAATTGAAATATCAACAAAGAAACTCAATGTCTACATGCAGTACTTTTATGGATACAGCGTAGCTACAGCGTTTAAACAATCCAAACCATGTAATCGCTCTGCATCGGTTTTCGATGCGGAGTTCAAAACTTGAATTTAGTAGACTTACCAGCTTAATACAGGTTTACTAATCCCATCGAATCAATTCTGTACCTTTTTGTGAAGTAAACATTCCTATTTCGGGTGTAGACACTGTTAGTTACTGGCCCTTCTGCTAAAATTACAAGTCTACATTCGTGGATAAAAGGCAGAAAAATGGCGGGTTGGCAACAGATACTTTAACCATATTTTCACAAGGCCACAGGACGAATTCAGATTTAGCATATAAAATGTGTTAGAATGTTCAGTATATAAAATTTTAATTGACAGTATCAATTGGACACACAGTAGTTTGTAATTGCAAAAACTTGAAATTACAGTCATATGCACTATAACTCTGCGCCTCTATAAGACTGCATTATATGAATGACTGTCATTATATAATGAAAGATACAGAACCCTCCTTTATATATCTATAGCAAATTTTTCTCTCTTCATTTATTCAAAATATATTTACAGGTACAGTTACTGAGTACATGTTGGGATTAGTATAGAGGGATAAGACACATCGCTTTCCTTCGAATCCTTGAATATGTTACTCGGCTCGCAGGTTATGCATAACATCTCTTACTTTTAATTTAAGGCCATGTGTTGTAGGAAATCACATCATTTGTTTTCGTTTCATAACAACGACCACTTAAAATAATATCCATTATATCCAAAGAAACCCATTTCCAATAAACATGATGGCTGTGCGGGTTCATAGCCTTTGCGTTCACAAAACCGGTTACTTTCGCAACACACAGCAAACTGCGGAGCCGCCATCTTGGCTGTATCGCTGTTATCAAAAACAGATTCATGATTCATGATTCATGCTTAAATTCAGCTTAAATTAAGTTTTTGCGCTCACTGGCAAATGTGTGTTCCATGAATTCTATCCAATAGTGTAAGATGCACTGAATTTTCAGTCAATACGGGGATTTCCAGTTATGACGTCACGACAACAGAGTGACGTCCCTTTGCGAAAAGACGTTGCCGCTTTATGGCACTGTAGGGCAGTCTGCCTATACTTTAACATTGCGTGTTGTTCGTTTTCAGGAAAATATAACTTTAAAATTGTAACTTTAGCAAAAAATAATATTTTAAGCTATGGGAAAAGGAAATTCATATGGTTTTATGAACGTTTACCTGTTAATTTGAAATATTCCCTATACCGCCCATGTTAAAAATCGTGGATTTGCCCTCCCTTGCCGTAAATCGGGGACGGTATTTCGCAAGGGGACGTCACTCTGTTGTCGTAACGTCATAACCGGAAAATCCCGTATTAACACTGGATGAATTTTACTTTCCCAGCATGTTATGATTGTGTGTAGCTATGTACTGTGGGAGTGCAGTGTTGTCATTGTAGGGTGACACTATTTACTAATGTACTGAACTGGGGCCCGTTCCACAAAGCAATCTTAGCCTTAGTTCATTTCAATTGCCACGGTGACCATTATGGTAACTAAGATGAATTTAGGCTAAGGTCGCATTGTCGAACAATACTCTGGATTTAATCAACAAACACAACATGTCATTGAATGTCAGGGCTAGGGTTTAGACAGAGGGGTGTTCCCCCATCCAAATGGACACCCTGAATTGAGCAATTGCCTCATTTAGACACCTTGTTTTAAGGAACTTTAACATGCTGGAGATAGGGAAACTCTTTATATTGGACACCCAGTTACTTAAAAAGAGATGTAATTTGACCATTTTGGACACCATACTTTTGATTTCTGGCTAAGCCCCTGCGTAAGGGCCTGATTTCATGAAGCAAGTTCTGACTTAAGTCATAGTCTTAACATATTCACAAATCTAATATTGTATTGAGCCTATATGGTATTTATTTCTCATTGACTATTGAATTAGAGTTATCAGGATATTAATCCTTTAATACCCAGTGTCTGAATTCAAAAGAAAGGGATTTATTTAAATTTTGAGATTTTATCTAAAACGGCTTTGATGAATTGGCCCCAGGCTCCTGCCATAACTCTTTAGTCCTGTTCATGACATCACATCTTATTGAACTTTCATAAGAGATTACATGCTCATCAGAATATGATGTAGAAATACCTTGAAAAGATAACATGTAGGGAATATTGCGTACACTATATCCATGTTAGTCACAAATGGTACCCTTGAGCACAGCGCTGAACACCTCAATGAATCTCCCCCTAGGTTTCTAGGACACCAGTGTAGTGCTGACTCTGACTCTCAGTTCTGAAGCAATTCAACATAAATTTTTATGGAAAGACAAACTTCAAAACAGAAGGTTGAATTGATGCTGAAGTTAACACAGATCCCTTGTGTTAATGTTTGTGTCTTGTGTTTAATTTGGAACTTTCATTTCAGCTTTGACTTCTATTTTGATCGGGATGTGGATAACTTTCTTTTACTGAAATAATGCTAGTTGTCCAAATAAATAATTCCAGTCAACTCTAAAAAGAGGATGGTTGAGTCAGGGAGGTGGTCAGCACTTACTGGTGCCAATTCAGTGCCTGACTCTGAGCTTGTGAGTTCAATTCAGAACCTACATGTAGTTTCGACTTACAAACTTTTCTGAACTAGAATCTGTTCAAACTAAGATGTGTTATCCCAATATAACGAAAAATACTGTTAATATTCACTTTCTAAAAGACACAAGAAATCATTAATAACTTCATCTAAATGCACAATGGTTAATGTGACCTAATTTTATATCACCAACTATTTTTTGGGTGGGATGACATATTGTGAAAGCCTCCCCTGATTGTATTCAATAATGGTTAAGTGACCATCAGTAGTGGAATCCCAGGTGTGTTAGTTGTTGTTGTATTGATTTATTCCATGGTCATCCATTTAATCTACAGCTTTGCCTGGGGTGCTGATTTATAGAGTTACCTCCCCTCTCCGTGGGGATGGTAATTGATGTCTAAGTACATCATTAACCCTATATCAATCAGGGCAGAGTGACCACGATGGACATCCTCACAATAAATCTTTCGACTCTTCTCAAAGCTAGCTTGTAATCTCACATTATGTTTTAGCCATATATTTTCACATATGTTTCAGTAATATATTTTTACACTATGTTTCAGCAATACATCAAATTATATTTGTTTTATAAAGGGCTTGGCTGTATTAGTGGGGAAATTGGTCTAACTGTAGGCTCGGGTAGAAGACACAAACATACACAAGTCATGTAGGAGCTCATATAAATGCATCGAATCTCTTAAATTGTCTCAAATTTTTTTAAAATAATGTTATATTTTTCTAAAAAAATATATATCTTCTGCGTCCCATGTTTCTAATTTAGATAATAAATTTGCTTTGAACTTATAACAGAATTAAATTTGTTTTAGTATTACCTCTACAGTTGGATCAAGAGCAATGCTTGACAGTTTCAGGTCTTTATCTGAGCTCCCTGTGAGCTGCAGCTTTGCTCTGGCTTCGTGATTCAACCCAATTTCCTTCTATCAGCGGGGTAATTTATCGGTTAGTTCGTCATTACCTCTGCAGACTCCAACAGGAAATTTGAAGACTGTAACATAATCATGCTGGTTTTTACTCTCTAACTCAGGTATTCCCCCAGGGGGGCAACATACAGCTGATTTGTTTTGTTGTGTTTCAAATTAGCACAATTTGTCTTGTTACAGCACCTCTTTGCCCTCTACTGGGTTTTGTCATTAAGGTTACACTTGAATGACCTGTCCACTTTCGGTATTTTGGAGTATTTTGTACACGGAATTTATGTAAAATAAACAAATTTGATTCCGTACACAATACTTGACATTAAAATACACAAATCAGAATCCTCAAAAGCAAAAATAACTGGAAAGGCAATATATATCAACAGATTTCATTTTATAAAATAAGACAATATCAGAAAGTACTTGGAGCAAAACAGTTCTTCCACTTTAAAGTGGCTGTAAAATACTCTTAAAATATATATCAAAATACAAAATTTTAATGTAAAAAAATAAGACAATCTACATGAATATCGTATAATAATTATATATAAATATACTCGGAACAAAATTTCTTCCAAGTTAAATTTGCCTTCAAATAGTCAAAAATGTATTTCTTACACTAAAATGCCTTCCAGACTAGGCAGGTTTGACTTTCAGTTGGTCCTCAGGTTAAGGGCAGTAAGTTTCAAACATTAACATACTGTCTTAACTTTAAATAGCACTGGAGGAATGTTATTTGTCCAGGTGTAAAGTGCTTCAGACTTCATGATTCTGTCAGCTCACTGTTTGAGTACCTCACCATCATATACAAGAAATAGCCTTGGTATTAAACATCCAGCAATCAATCAATCAATCAATCAACCGTAGGACTGACAAGACCCATTTCAATCAAACAGAGACCACAGTGAAAGGCTATCTACATTTCAAAAGGAACTGTTACCATGTAGCTTGTGTCTGTGATAGGTGAAGTGTAATTGGACTTTAAGTAGACCCGTCCCCCGTAGACAATAACAGGAAGTCTGGAACAGCCATGACAATTCCCAGACGCTTCCGGAACATCGACAAGCCTCGTATTCAGGATGCCAAGAGTAACATACCATATACTATCTATAGCTGCTCTCAGCAGTGGATTTTTGTTTTGATTTTGATATCAGCTTTATAAGGGTTCATGTACATTGTATCATATACTAAATCTATTCATTTATTTCCTAAGGGAATGCCCATTTCTTGATGGTTCCAGACAATTGTTCTGTTGTAAATGAATTACCTACAGCAACAAACTCTAGATATCCAAAATATTTAAAAAGGTTTTATTTTCCTGGCCTTTCTTCACCATTTTGTTAAATGGCAGTATGTTCAGAGTGTAGTCTTGAGATCTTTACTTGTCACTGTAGGAGGATTAATTTTGGTGCATGTTTTAGTGTAGTAGATAGAATTGGAGTACACCGTCGTCATTTAAGTTAAATAACCTTAAGTATTATAGGCATTAAGCACCAACTAATCTGACTTCTCAGAAACAGAACAACTCTTACAGGCCTGCCTACCTTGTGTACCTTGAAGTATTTTGTACATATTATTTATGCTGAGTAAATAAATATGCCAAACATTGGAAATACTGCAAAAACTTTTGACTTCATGTGTTCAGAATTAAATCTAGATACATTAAATTTTGTTGTTGTTGCAGTATTTCACATATTTGGCTTATTTGTGTATTCAGCATAAATAATGTGTACAAAATACTTCCAAGAATTGCAACTGAAAATACTTAAAAAGAAAATTTATTTAAGAAGGAAACACACAGTATGGTCAAAGAACACTTTAAAAGATCAGTGAATACTTGAAAATAGATTTTTAATAGAAGAAAATAAACAAAACGGTAAAAAAAATAATTTATACACAAAAATTTTATTTAGCGTAGGCATTTTTGTGGTTAGTTTACATACCATACATCTTAGTCTGTTCAGAGTTATCTGACATATGATAAGCTCAGAGGTTTATTCTGATCATATAAGTACATGAGCTCGTTCCCCATATAATATGGCTGTTGGAATGTATACACAGCCAGACCAGCCACTACCAAGAGAAGCTTTTTATCACTAGAACGGAGTGCTGTGTGGCAGACATTCACAGGGGTAAACAACCCCTACATGGATCGGTTATTAATTTGGGGTGCCGGGATTCAATTTGTGTGTTATAAACTAGTCTGCCATTCACTCTATCATTGATTCGAATATATGTAAGTGTTACATATTGATTATTTGTTTGTTTGAATGGGGTTTAATGCCATACTTCACTCACATGACGGTGTGCTAGCCCCATGGGAAACCACCCCTGACACCACTGGTAACAAAGAAAAAGATCACAGGACAAATACAGGACACTACAAAGACATCACAAACACATCAGCTTTTAGCCCAGAAAGCACCAGTGCAATAGGTTACGTATTGAATGCCAAAACAGTTTATCTGTGCAACTATATAATTTTGCTCTTCAAAAGAGTTCTATTTAGGTAACCTATTATTAGGAGTACATAACAAAAGATATAAGAAAACTAACTTTACATAATTTGTTCTGTTAGAAAAAATACCCATTTTGGGGAGCTTAAATCGTACAAATTGGTCATCCAAAATTATATTTAGAAGACTAGGATGTTCAGTCCATTCCTCCGAACAGCACAGCCTGTTTGAATCTTATCAAAAATCCAATCTGATTATTTCATAAATATGATGGAAGTGATGAAAAATAACTCATACTGATGAATTTCTGAAACTTTAGAAGCAGAACGGAACTATTGGCACACTTGGAATCATTGTCTCTAATTGGAATTGTAATGTGATATACAAAGGAATATAAAAGGCTAGTTGAGAAGAAAATAGGGCTGCAGTTAATTTTAATAGAGAAACTTATTACAGTAATTCAAAATGAAGTAAATAGCTATTGGTAGGATTAGAGCCGATGGCTACCAGATAGCCAATTGGATTTGTTTGTAGTAAACTTTGGTCTGTTCCTGGTGTTTGAGAGGAGCTTGCTGTCCCAGACTTTGATGCTGGCTTGCTGTGCCATCATATAAGTGAAATAACCTTAAGTAGACCTTAATACTGGAATCAAATAAACACTTTATGCAGACAATTCCCTAACTTTTGATTCATCTTTGTCAGCTGAAAAGAACTTATTCAAGAATGGATCTTGACAGTGCTTAGTGTTAAATGATTCTAATTGGCTTGGGGAAAAAAACATGAATATTCATGGCATAAATTGCTGAGTTCCTATTGGCCTGAAAACAACTCCTTTATATCCCACCAATGAAAAGCTACCCAGTTTCCCATCAGGGTGTCATGACATAACACATGTGGTTACTGCTGACTTTCACTATCAAGAATATCTGATCATTAACCAATAAGTGTGAACTTTGACCTTGACTGCTTTGCTATGAATTTGGCAATTCTGTTAACTCACCATTACTACTGATGATAGAGCAATATGCAATGATTATCAAAATGGCTTGCATATACCAGGAATCATTTAAAATCCAACTTCACTGATATTGACCAAACTTCTTGTGAAATCTAGTTTTAGATGAATGATTTACTTGATTTGGGAAACCTAACAATCGCTTGTCCAAAAGTATGTTTAGATGTCAGAATATGAGGTAAATTTGTTCGATCCGTTCTTCCAAACAGCACAGGCCAGCTTGAATCACAACTAACCATTGGTGCAGCCTTAAATAAGACATGAACTTTCAATACAGCAAAATGTATTTCCCTGATTCTTGTCAAAAATCCAAAGAAATTACTTAATAAATTATTAAAAATAAGATAGAAGCAGAAGAATTACTCCCACTGATGAATTTCTGAAATGCTAGAAGCAGAACAGAACTGCTGGATCCCTAAATCACTTGGAGTCACTGGGTCTACTTGGAATTGTAAAGCGATAAACTATGGAATAAAAATGTCTATTTGAGAGTACATAGGGCCTAAGGCTGCAATGAATTTTTATGGAGAAACCAACAGATAAATGAGAAAATCCTACCAATTACTAGGTTTAAAGTTACACAACTCCTTTTGTTTTAATTATTTTTGGTTAAGCCAGGAACTGTGTGAAATGGATAATCCATCTTTGCATATAAGTGAAATACCCATGAGCACAATAAATGTTTGTATGGCTGATATTTGTTAAGTTTTGGTTTTTGATTTGCCTTTTTTTGTTAAAAAATGTTTTTTAATTCATCTCTTGAAATTCTATTCAAAATTTGGAATTCCTGGCACACTACATGTATATGTCTGTTTCAATATGACCAAATAACCTTACATAATTTCTAGTCTGTTATATCTATCTATACATCCTACCTTTATTACATAGATTTCATATTACCGATCTGTTCTTCTGGGGACGGTTGCTCAAAGCGCTATTAAATTTAATCCGCTATTAGATGACTCACACCATGTTGAAGGCCTATCTCTAACCCAGTATTACCGATTTAATCTGGTGTTAGCGGCTTATCGTCTTTCGAACAACTGGCCCCAGGGTTTTATTAATTTTAAGCCTAGTTTATTTTTCAGGGGCCATTTTACCAAATATCATCACGCAATGAGAAGCATGCACATTCTATGTTTGTATTGATTAAATATTTTTTTCAATTTCTTTTCGATTTATTTCATAATGGAGTTATTTCAGATGTTAGAAGCCTCAGATAATTATAAAATCATCAGTGTGTGTTTTATTGGATGTGAATCAAATGTCTGCATTTATATAATGGATTTGCACTGTTAATTTTATGTTATGGGAGATGTGTTGAAATATCTTGCAGTTTTTTATATTAATTCTGTCACAGGAATTCAAATGAGGTGAAATAACACCCGCAATTAGCACTTATCTTACTTATAAGGTTTTCGTGTGAAACTGTATAGGATTTTTCTATGGAACTCTATAGGATTTTTCTATGGAATCCCATAGCATTTTTGTATAGAGCCCTAAAGGACTTTTGTATAGAATCCTATAGGATCCTATTTTATTTTTTTTATGGTATCCTATAGGTTTTTCTAATTATCCTATAGGATTTTAAAACTACTCTAAGGGATCCTATAAGATTTTTCTGTAAGGACATTTCTGATAAATCTTTAAGAAGTCTTATACACCTTTAATCCAGATGCTTACCACAGAACTCCCATTGTTGTTTTGTTGCCTGTGTAACAGACAAACAAACTTGTCCTGATTTAATAGCTGAATGTTTTCTAAAGGTTACACTATTGATTCTTCTCACTCTGGGTCAACATGGATCATTATCGACGATATTTGTTGTATAAATTTTCCTAACCATGTTATTTCAGAATTTGAAAGTCATTACTCATAAAATAATCCACAGTATTTTATTAGATGTGATTTGTGAGCTCTAAACAACTTAATTTGTTGATATTGTACAGTTATTGTTCAGGTGTTATTAATGAGACAAGTATTGGTTGGGGTCAACAGTTACAGTCAACAAGACCATGTATTGAATGGTTTAATGGGACTTCGTTTCTCAGACTGATGTACCCAGCAAATTCTCCTTGCTGTTCTGTTTTTGTTAACGTCATGTGATGTATTGATTTTTGCCAAGGGTGCTAAAATAGGGTCAAGAAAGACCGATTATTTGAACACAGATTGGAACTGTTTTTTATTTCTGGTGATTTGTTCAGCCCTAACTAATATGATGGCAAGATGTCAAAAGAAGTGTTGTTATCAGACAAACTGATCTCTCTAATACCTGCCTTAGTAAGATGCCTGAGCAGTTTGTAGACCTGATAACTGTACAGCACACAGTAACAATAACTACCCAACAACATAACAAATATCAGAAAGACAAGAAGTCTGATTAAAATATCTTCTCGTAGATATCAGAAGTTTTTTGATTGCATAGGCATTGCCCTGGTGTCATCAGATGAAGGCTCAACACATGTCACAATGTTTGTTTTTGTTTCAATTCGTTCTTTTCAATGTCCTGTCTTGTCACTCTCCTGTCTTGTCATTGTCCTGTCTTGTCATTGTTTGTTTCCGGTCACATCAAGTGTACTGACTGATCTTGTGTGACTCCAGGGGTTTAGCCAGAAATCAATAGTATGGTTAAGTAACTGGGTGTCTTTTCTTATCTCGTGCATGTTAAAGTTTCTCAAAACAGGGTACATGTATTTAAATGAGTCAATTGTTCAATTCAGGGTGGCCCTATGTTAAGCCCTTGTGTGGCTCCTCTGTATACATTAGCTCACAGTTAGTGATGGTTTTTGTTTAGGAATTTTCATGATTGAGTTGAATCAGACTATAAAGATCTTATTATAAACATCTTGATACATGATTAGAAAACATCGGAACAAGTTGCTGTCTATAGACCTATTGTTGTTGTTTATTGTTGCCTATGTAACAAGGAAACACAATCTCAATTTTTTAAATTCTTAACCGTGGGATGTTGGGCTTAAACTTTAGATGGCAATCATAGTTATTTTATTATTATTTTTCATGATTTAGTTATAAAAAAGTCCAATGGTAAAGTATGATATTAAAATAATTGAATTTGTATCTTAGTCTTTGAAAGCGAGCTTTGTTATCATAAAAAGGAATGAAATCCAATTCTTATTTATTTCACTTTAAATATAAAAAGGTGTAAACGGTACAGAAAGTTTGTATGCTATTTCTTATGAGATCTAATGTGTTGTTTGACAAGGAACGAACCCATTCCAGAAAACTATTAACTTCTTAAATAAACAAATAATCCTGGTTTGTGTGTGAAATTGGTAATAGAATTATTTACATGGGATAGACATGAACTTAACAATTGAATTATGGAACAGTTATATGATAAACAAGTTAGACTTTTGCAACATAAATATTTTACTGAAGCAATTCACAAGTAATAATTGAATGGATCTTAGATGTTTATAACTCTGTTATAACTGCGTAAAATGTATTTTACTTCAATCCGACTATTCTCTATATATAACTTGTACTCTAGGACACTGCCCACGTGAAGATAGTCTTTCTTCTCCTTTCCTCTTCAGGGGTTCATAGACATCCAAATATTGAGTTTTTTAATGAACAAATTTGTTTTTTTTAGTTTCATATTGAATTGTTTTCATTTTTTAACATCCAACTATTTATTTTGATCATACTTAAACATAAGAAATGGAGTCTGAATTAAGTTTTTTAAAAATGATGCATTAAAATGATGTCTCAAATTGAGTTTACTCTCCAATTTAACTACCATTTAGGGTCTTTAGGGTAAAGTATCAATATACATATACATACATGTATTATGTAACAATCTTCATTGCTCTTTATTTTATTCCAGTCATTTTTGGTGTTTTCAAAGCTTCGGAGCAATTTGCAATTAATGATGGATCAATCTCATCTGTCTTCTGATTGTTCTATGTTGAAGTTGCCTGAATATGATTGAAATGACCTAAAGCATGGTATAAAACACCAATCAAACAAATGAAATATTAAAGCATTGATTGAAACCAGTGATCCTACACTGATAATAACTCATTACTGTGCAAAGGTTTCAATGTACATTGTGAACAACCTTGATTTCGCTTTATTTTCAAATCTGGCGATCTCCATTAAAGATTGAGTTGTACAGTGTTCATGATAACGCCAGGTAAATTGTATTGTGGCATTCGTTTGAAGGATTTTGCCGTCCTGTCTCTCTGATGGTAGTCCGTGTTCCATCCTGTCTCTCTAATTGTAGTCCTGTGCCATCCTGTCTGTCCCATTGAAGTCCCTATTCTGAGGACTTCTGTCAAAGAGTCAGCCAGTGTGGTGTTCCTGATAAGCTGTTGTTAACGGCAGCGTGAAGGCCGATTGAGGAGTTTGATCCTTCTTTCTCCTTCAGAACACATGAAACCAAATTTTATCTTTATCTTTCAGGAGTCATGTGGGTTTGTGGTCGGATCAAAGATTGCATGTCTTGCCTGACAGTTTAATGTAAATTTTCATTTGCGACTGGTTGTAGAGCCTCCTTCCAGACTGAAGTCTTATTAAGTTGTGTCTGCTTTCCATTTAGTCTACTAGCGGTATGATCTGGCTCGTGGTTTCTAAGAGCTTCCTTGTAATCTCAAAGCTAAGGAGCAATATTAGTCTGTCTGGGTGTCTTTTACCTCTTCTCGTTGTCTGTCTTGTAATTTCACTGTTGTAAGGGACATATATTCCGTTTGCCTTCTGTCATTTGAGAGAAATGACCTTGAAAGAGGGGAATATAAATCTCGCTGACAGACAAAAAAGAAAGAACACATCATAAAGTAAATAACATCCTACTTGGAATAGTTTGAAAGTGTCAAGACAGTTAACAAATCTCTCAAATTTTCACGCATTATGACTAAATACACAGGCAACTGAGGACCTCCATATTTTGAATATGTGTGAGACTAAAGCGACTTTTTTTTTCTGTCTTCAAAAATATTTTCTTTTTTTTGACCTAGACATTATACTGTCAACTCTGGGTTGAGTTGCCATCTGGCTACGGGCAGTTTGTTTGAAGAGTATCTTGGTTGTGCTAGTGTTAGTTATTGTTGGAATAGACCGTTGTCATATAAGTGAAATACCCTTAAGCATGGTGTAAATCACCAATCAATCGTCTGGGTTTAATGGAAGTCTTGGGAAATTGGCAAGGGAGGTAATTTAGACTTACAAGGCGGTCCTCTGACGTCACAGCATTCGTGATAGTGGAGTTTTTAAATTTTTTCATTGTGACGGCACTAAAAAGTCTATAAATCTCAACCGTTTTGACGTCAGAGGACCGCCTGTAGCGCCCCCTTTTTGACATTATGAGACTCCCATTAATCAGCTTTGAAGATTTTGTTTTTACAAATAGTTCTCCGGGAAAAGACAATAATAATATATTTGTAATTAAGGAATCCTCTTCTCTTGGCAGATTTCTGGTATTTCTAGCTTTGCCTGTAGTGTGTCTACTTATGACATGTACATAGGCCCAGCAGAGGTGTATAGTTTTGGTCAAACTTTGCAAAGGCCATTGATATGATGAAGCAAGTTTTGACTATTAGCAAAAGCAATACAAGTGAGTTTTGTTTTCATTTCTTTTAAGAAGTGATCTATAATTCCATAGTCTCCCTTGAGTCGGGCTGAACAACTAAAGTGGTAAAAAATTGTTTATCTGCTTGGTATCCATGGAAATCAGTCAGACCGTTTTTACCTCTGTACCGAAGATTTCCATCAGTGACTCCAGTGGTCTGTTGAGAAGACAGTGGTTATTTTACCATGACATTCACTAAACAGATCAAGCTTATCCATCCTCTTTGGAGTATCGCTTGAAAGCACATTACATTCTTATCAGTGGAGAGTCATGTGGTCTAGTGCTGCAATGAGAGATTGTCTGCTCAGACACTTAAATGCTAATTTTCACTCAGCAGCAGCTTACCAGTCCAGTTTCAGACAGAAACGCTTTTAACTGGTCTGATTAGCATGCTTATGTCTTAATGCAGCTCACCCAAACCGTGCTTTTCTGTGCGTGAGGACAACACAGTGTTTCTGGACAATTGTGGATTTTTTATCTCTCCATCGTTTAATCTATCGTAATCTGGCTGCCATCTGAATCGTTGATGCACATATGGTACAAAAAACGGTGGTTGAGCGCAGATTTTATCTTCCCTCTTCCTTGTTTACGCTAATCCTGTTATTGACTTTATGTTTGTAAAGGCACTAGTACAAACAGTTTTTATTGAAGCGTGGAATTTTTTGTCTCCTTGTTCACGCTAATCTTGCTGTGGTTCTAATTCTCGTGAAATCACATGTCACAAACAGTGCTGGTTAAACAAGGTACTTTATCATCCCCTGTTTGTATCATGCTTATTCTTGTGTTTAATTGGGAAGGTAAAAACAATATTAATTCCCTTTTCCTTTGGCTAGGGACAGTTTTTTGATGAGAGGCAATGCTGTCTTTACTTAGTACTGCAGGAAAATTAACTTTCCAACATTATGGAAATGCTTCACATCTTGGTTGTGCTAGTGTCCATTATTGTTAGAATACACCGCCGTCATATAAGTGAAATACCTTTAAGCATGGCATTAACACCAATCAATCAATTGAAAGATGTTCTATTGGACGACATCTTGCAGCTACCTCTACCCCCTCCCCTCCCACCCCCCATTCAACGGCTGTTCACCGAGAGCAATGGGTAAGTGAAATACCCTTAAGCACGGCGTAAAACACCAATCAATCGATTGAAAGATGTTCAATTGGAAAACATATTGCAGCTACCCCTACCTTCCCACCCCCCATTCAACGGCTATTCACCGAGAGCAATGGGTAAGTGAAATACCCTTAAGCACGGCATAAAACACCAATCAATCAATAAATCTTTATTTGGGCTAATCTTTTTATGATTTTATGTTGATCTTTTGGGAAAGGTGAGAAAAGATACTACTGTTTTCCATTCTTTATAAATTCATAAAAGTTGCCCACATAGATAATTTTACAATTTTAATGTAAAAGTTTGTGTGCTGCTGTAATAAGCTTTAACATTTTGTGCTAAACTTTTTTCATTTCTCATCTTCCTGACGATAGCAGGCCCGCGGCCGTGGCTTAGTGGTTAGCGAGTGCGCTTTCGGAGCCTACTTCAATGTACCGTTCACGGGATCAAGTCCATCTGTCGACCCATAGGTATATGAGTGAGTCACAAGATGTGGCTCCGGCAATCGTGGGGGTGGTTTTTACGAGGTTGCCTCTCGGTTTTCCACCGTAATAAGGCAAGGAGCAGTGTGAAGTGGACAATCCGTCGTCATATAAGTGAAATACCCTTGAGTACGACGTTAAACCCCAATCAAACAAACAAACAAACATAGGGAAATCTCCAGCCTGTGCTACAATCTACTTTAAAATACAGGAGTTGTCTAAAAGATTTATTTGTTATTGGCAAGCACCAGCTTTTTAAAAAACATTAGAAAACAGGGACTCGTTTCACAAAGCGATCTTAGCTTACGTTGAATGGAACTGTCATGGTAACACCAGGTCTTAATATAAGCTAAGATTGCTTTGTGAAACCGGCCCCAGCACCTTTCCTTCAGTTTGATTCTTTCATGACAAACAAATAAAAGTGAAATTTAACAACCGGTATAACTTCGAAATCACTGAAACAAACTTCTGAGTACTTACAGTATCATGAATTATATGTGGCTCCAGATAAGAGGCGTATAATTGGCATATTTTAGGGCTTGAAAAAATGTTACTATGCCTATTAAGGAAAGGACTAAGCTTTCTGAAATTCAAATGTGCAACCTAATTTCCCAGTGTGATAGTCAGAAAAGTTTTGTTAAAAACAAACCTTGTGAAATTTTTTACTGTACAGGTCATCTACAAAAGGGAAGAACGGGTACATGACAGCATAATATTTTTATTTTGTGTAAAAGTTTACACAATTTACTTTTAAACATAATAAAGTTATGCATTTCCATATATGAACATAATTTTGATATGCTTTTTGTTAAGTTAAGAGCCAGCACTACACAAAACATGCTTTTCAAAATACATTTCTTTCACAAATTGCCTTCAGCCATGGCTTAATGGTTAGCGTGTCTGCTTACTAATCCTTAACTTCTATGTGTCATCCATGGGTTTGAGTCTATCAGGTATAGGAGACACCCGATGTGGCCCGGCCATCACAGGGGTATTTGGACAAGGTTTCCTCTCGGGTTTTCCCTTGTATATAAGCAAGGAACAGTTTGAAATCGACAATCCTTCATCATACAAGTGAAATACCTTGGAGCATGACGTGAAACCCAGATCACACAAACTTTTCACAAATTTCATTTCAATGTAAACTATAGCCTAAAGGCTTTGATATGGGGCTTTTGCCTATGTGACAAACCACTGGCGGATGTACGATTGGGAGTTTGTTTAGTTAACTGATCGTATAACGTAAGAATAAAGTTTTCTTTAAAATCAACCGATTATAACAGACCAGGTGCACAAATGACGTAATCCTGAGTGAGGCCCTTTGCATACACTAAATGTTTTGATTAACAGTTGAATTTCTTTGTTCTAAATTCTCTCTTCATGGGGCTCCTACCCTAGCACCCATCACTCCCTATCGAGGTCAAATGTACGCTATTCACAAAACCGAATCAGTGTGTGTGTGTTAAATACGATATTAAATAGCGGGCGTTTTCAGTAGACTTTCGGGCGTGTTGGTAGCGGGCATTACGCCTAGTGGTTTTAGACATACACAGGGCCTGAATCAGAAGAACTCACACAAACAGAAATGCCCGACTCACTATCGTACCCTCTTTCATTGATATACAAATTATTTTGCTGTTCATGTGATATTTTGACAATAATGTCATTAAAACAAAGACATAGTTTCACAGGTACACCGAACACGAGGCTGTGTTGAAATAGGGGACAGAAGTCTCGCGGAGAATCTGCGGGATTTGGAGTTTTGGTGCCAGACTCGTTTTGAAGGCCTATCTTTTAACATAAGAGTAAAACTACTCCAGACCTGTGCTGTAATCTTTTCCGGCATAACCTAACAATCGGTCCTCTGAAAGTTTGTGAGGTAACTTAACATTTTTATTTTCCCCTGGTTTGCTGTTTTTTTAGATACATAAATGAGCCTTGCTGAAAAATAAAGCAAAATTACTTTAAAACACAATCTTCATCGATTAGCGGATGACAAAATTTGTCAAAATCAGTAGAAAAATGCAAATTTAGATGAAGATTGCAACCAAAAGGTAAACCTATACATAGGTCTTCCTAAATTAAGTTTGCATAACCATGGGGAAACCCCATTCTGACGGTTCTCCCCAACAGCACAGGCCTGCTACTCTCTCCATTTCCGACGATTTATTCAACAAATAACACAAACAACTCACTTGAACTAATACTGAACTCAATAAATAATATGGATTTTAGCCAAATTTGACATTTAAGCTACGTTTCTTTTGACAAATTCGTAAAATAACTGGTGTAGAAGTTGTACGCTGCTATGAGCAGGTCATTAAAATCTGCATTATCACCGTAAACAAATCAAATCCAATGTTTTTGATGGAAGAGTTCTGTCCCTTTAATATTTTAATCCATCTATATATCATTACTGCAGAAGAAATCTCTTCAGTTTTATATTTCTTTTTCATTGAAAGATACTATACAATACATAATTCGTGTATTTGAGGTAATTTCAATTGTTTCCTATAACCCTGTCGACAATTCACGCCGATAGCGTTTAACATGTGTTGTTGTTGTTGCGGTTTTATTTCGATAAAAGTGTTAAATAAAAAAAAGTTTTTAAAAAAATCTGAGGCGGGCAAACTATTTCAATGAGCCCTCTTTATCGTGGAAATCAAATAAAATTACTTATTTTGCTTTTAGAAAGGCGAGACAAGCCAGCAAAAATCTAGTCCTATACATTTTGCATGTAACCAGAAAGAGTAAATTTTCTCATTTTTTTTACAATTACAGAATAGGGCTATAGCAATAGCCCCATAAAAAAAAGTTGTTAACAAAAGATAAATGGATGTAGTCCAAAAAACTACCTTCCTACATGAATTTAAGAATAAATCACTTTATTCAAAACATCCGCATTATCTCTTGATTGAACATCTTTGATGCATTACCAAATATCAAAAGTACACACAGACTACTTATCTTTTTTTAGTACTAACTTAACTATGTCCACCAGTTAATCAACATTTATTAAATCTCTGTGAACTGCAATAGGCTTTATTAAATAGTGAAATATAGTTTAAAGAATACAGGAAGTTCGACAATGGTTATGATTTACTCGCCTTAAGTCACTGTAGATAATCTTTGCTCCTGAAAACTGTCCTTTCTGATCAACCACAAACTGACGGGACACATTTCTGTAGATCTCTAGGGTCTGTATCGCTGGATTCTTTAAACCGTTTAGTTCATAAGTCTGTAAAAGATCAGGCATGCTTCATTCAAGCTGTATAAAAAGGTATGATGGTACCAAAAACGTTTTTTTTAATTTTGTCCTACCTCTAGCAGACGAGTACAGAAGTATATCGTGTAAGTTGGTTCTATGTTGAGGGTGACAGTAGAATCAGGACAGATAGTTTGTCCATCATAGTTTTTATAAGGTCTCCAGCCAATAAAAATCATTGTTAACATTCATGAAAACAAATTAGGCACAACAATTTTACCTGCCCAATTTAAATAATTATCAATGGCTGCATAGAGAGTATACTAGAGTAGGCCTACATATTAAAGTGTCCGTTGTCATAATACAAAGTTACAAACTATTGGTTAAGGAGGTGTGTTACCTATCACAGATGATAGAGGGTTTGCTTACCTGGGTCATTAAAGTTCTTATTTCCAAATACTGAACATTATCCTCAGTGAACTGCTGCAGACATTGGTAGACATAGTCCCTGAAGACGGGTGTGAACCAAATCAAACCATTAGCCACATTCAAGGCTGCCTGAAACTCCGCCCAGACTTTATTCTCTGAGGGGTAAGCCTTCTCGGGATCACTCACAATCAGAGATAAATTATTGTACAACCTACAAAACAAATATGCAAAATGTCTCTACTAGCTATTTTGGATTTACAGTGAGTTTCTTACTTATCTAATATGTCCGATTCAGTGTTTTACACTTATCAAATCCAGTTTGTTTGTTTATTTGTTTGATTGGGGTTTAACGCGCTACACAAGGTTATTTTACTCACATGACGGCATGCCAGCCCAATGGGTGAAGGAAACCACCCTTGACACCACTGGCATCAAACAAAGACTGGACAAATACAGGACAAAATACCAAGACATCACAAACAGATCGGCTTCATGTTGCCCCTTAGCTCTGAGAGCACCAGGACAATAGGAAGCTCCCTCCCAACCCTCTGCTGTTCCAGTTAGATAATCTTTTTTATCACACCACTCACTTTTACAGACTTCAGATGGAATTTCGAACCAATTTACAGTTGCAAACCAGATGACCCCCACAGAATAACAGAGATGGCACTGGAACAGTGTAAACCGACATGGGGTGTCTACCCAATGGGTAATGTACATGTAAATCACCCTAGACATCTCTGGGAACGATAATAAGACGAGCACAAGTCACAAAGCATGGTACAATAAAATGAAGTGTAAACATTTGCATTTCAAGAAACAAGTCGCTTTTACATCCAGAGAACCAGATGAAGATCTCGCAAAAGTTATAACGGTGCTAGTATCTGTACTTAAACATCGCTTTAAAGTAAATAGAAGTTGTCATCCGTAAACAAGTCTTCTCTTTATAGTTCAAACAGCTTCTAAATGCCTCTAAAAGATGTCAGTTTTATTTGTAAAACCCTGTATTTTAGAGTCAGAGATGATAAGAAATATCAGATCACTATTTAAAACAAAGGATATAGTGAAAGAAAGTCATGACCATCATGATTGATCTGAGGAGTTTCTTACCTACAATCTCATTTTTGTGTAAACCAGCTATATGCTGTGGCTACCTGGGATAAATAGGTTTCGTCTTTTTTTAAACATCCTCAGAGTACATGTCCTGGCTAATTCATAAAAAGCTAAATAATAAACCTCCCTTGTTTGTTTATATGTAGGTGACTGAAATACAAGAGATTCATTCACTTGTAAGAGTAATATTTCACTGAAAACTTTTGTTTCAACATTTTGTTAATACACCATGAATTGTTCAGTGTCAAAAGTCTTCCTATCTATTATGACGTATCATATAAATGCGTGTCATTTCATCATGCAACACTTGCCATCACATTTCGAAGAATGTCCGTGTATTTGATGCCAAGTTTTGAATAACAGCATGCTGTCTGTAACTTGCATGGTTTGAAATTTTCACAGAAAAGTTTGAAAGAATGTTTTGGTTTGTAAGTTAATTTTTTATATAAATAATAACAGCATATTGCACAGTGAAGTGTTCATACCATTATCTTACTCTCATAACTGGTTGAAACCATAACCCACTAAATGTTACATGTCTCATGGGTTACCCTAGGTTTCACCACTCACCTGAGCACTATTTATGGTCTTTCATTGTACAATTTCTTCCATATATCTGTGTAACCAGACTATTGGACCTTCTACTTTTGACTAGTTTCATGGAGATCCATCTATGATGGCTTCTATCGTGGTAGCATGAGCAAGCACTGTCTAGTAAGCCCTGCTCATCCAGCATGATGACAATCACCCTACTAGTTAAAGTCAGTCTATTTCAAGAAATACTGTTTTAGCAGTCAATGCAGCAATAGTGCGGACCTCAGAGAGAATATGGCAAGAAAAGAAAGGCAATAGAAATTATAGGTGGATTTTTAAAATTTGACAGAAAATAGGACCTTGCACTTAATCTCACCAACTACCACATGAGTCCTTTATACACGACATTATAAGATTGAGTCCTGGTCCCAAGCAAATAATTTGATTGGTCAATATTAATAGAGCTCTTTTGTTTACTGTTTAAAGTGCAAAGACTATGGCGGCTAGGAGGGTTTTGACAGTTAATTTAACATTACCCATTGTTCAAGATATAGTTTGATTACAAAAATAAATTGCATAAACCTACAGAAGAAGTAATGACCTGTTTATGTTGATAAATGGGATTTTATTGCATCCCATGACCTTTTCTTTAACTGTTTGAGTTTACTTGGTACTTAAAAATCTGTTGAACCAAAATTTGATAGACTTACCACTGGTCAAATAATAATGGGTTATTGGATTTCTTTCGTTCATCTTTAACTAATATCCATGTACAATCTAAAACAGATAAATTCTACGCCAGGTTCATACAGTATAACCTTGACTAAAACAGTTATATCATATTTAGATACATCATACTTTTGTTGTGTGTACATCGGCTATAATAATAATACTACTAACTAACAATGGATGTTCTATAAAATTAAGACATACTTATTATTCACATATCTCATATCTATCCCTGAAGTTCATTTGTAAAAATTTAGCACCAAAATGTTGGCTTAGTAGATTCTAACTTAATACAACTGGGACCCATTTCACAAAGCAATCGTAGCTTAGGTTTAACGTTAATACCATGACAACCAGTGCTGAAGACATAGTGTTGCCATGACAGTTACGTTCAACATTCAAGCTAAGATTGCTTTGTGAAAAGGGTCCCAGCTGTACAAATCTAAGATTATCACTGACTTGGAGTTTTAGGTGTTTTGTCAGAAAAAACAAACTCAATTCTGGACTCTTTCTTGTAACAGATGTAACAGTTTTCTCTGTAAGTAGCATTTTTTACAAGCCAATCTACACCCAAGACACTAACATCATGAAGATGAAGAGCTGCACCTTAAACAAGAAAACATACACAATAAATTAGATTCAGTATCTGTCCATGAAGTCTATGTATGAACATGTATTAGCTATCGTGGTATATGTCATTCTGTGTGGAAGTTAGGATATATTATAGAGGGATAAGACTCTCCACAGACTGTGACTGACTTGACGCAAAACGTCAGCTTCGGTGAGATTTCCCAGAAATGACAATTGTCTTGTATAAGCTTACTTCTGTATCATTCCGATAGAATAACAGAGCCTACACAAATAATAGAGAAACTCAGACATCAAATACGAATAAAACGTTGCTTACAACAGGTTGTAGAGCTGAATTTGTGCATGAATATTAGACTACTTAACAGTTCATGAGAACACAGTACAACAAAAATGACAGTTTGCGTCGAGTTGCGAAAGTAACTGGTTTCATGAACGTAAAGGCTCTGAACCCACACAGCGATCATATTTATTGGAAATGTGTTTTGTTTGAATGGATATCGTTTTAACTAACCCTTCTTATGAAATGATACAAAACAATGGGTAGCAGAATTTCTAATTCCTTTACATACTTGATCCCAGGTTGTACGCATACATGTAGTTCATTATCGTTGATTAGAAATGAGCCGTACGTTGTTTAAACAATTATATGTATCATTTCTGGTGCAAAATTACCCTCCACAGTTAAGTTTATCTTGGCTATGGCAGAGCATCTTATATAGGCAGAATGGATTTCTGAGAAAAAATAAAGTTTGTTACTTTAAGTTGATGTTAAAAGAAACCGAAATTCCTAAATAATTCGCAGTGATATGTGTGCTTAATAAATGCAATAGTGAAAACCTTTCGGCATCATTTGAATAATCTTGAAAACGTCGCTTTTTTCTATCAATGGTTTCGCATGAAAGAAATGCAGACTTGGCGGGTATGGCTGGCCCCCTGCCAATGAATCCATAACCTCTCCCGTCTTCTTTGACATTAGCAGTTTATTCACGGACTGCTCTTTTGTGTTTAAAACTACTCGTCCACCGACACTTTCTTTCCTTTCCTGTTCTAAAATGGACTTTCTCTCCATTAAGTATTGGTCCAGTGGGTCTGTTTGATGGACATATTTGAAGGACCGAGCGTTTGGACAGACATAACAGAAATTTAAGAAAAAACAAAGCAAGTTGATATACAAGGGATTCATTTTACAACCACCTAGATTTGTTACTCGTAGCCAAATTCAATTTTCTGAGAAGATATTATTAGTTCAATTAAATAAATATCAGTCAAAACGTTCGAAAATATTTAGAAGATTATCTAAAGCTATATTCTGCTGCTTTCCCTCCCACTATATCCACGCGACCAAACAGCTACCTTCAACTTCCGTTGTAAACAATTCTCCGATCAAAAAGACCTTTTCATTGGCTGTAAGAAAACAAGGTCAGTCCGTTCGGCCAATTATATCATGGGTTATATTCCCACTGATGAGTTACATCAATGGTCAACGTGATTTGACAGCATAAACAACGTGGCATAGAAAGTGGACAGGGACGATTAAGTTGAGCTTCGTTAAAGTGACTTAAGTGCTTTTTTTTTTGTAAACGAATGTTGGCATGTGGTAGTAAGTTTTTGTCCAGATAATAATCTGTTACCTGCAGTCTTGAAGCAAATATTAGGTTGTTGGCTGATTGTTTGGGATTGTAACAAGGTACGCATTTCAACAATCCGAACAATGACGTCGTGGTACCAAAGTGTAAAATCATATATTGTGAAGGTAAAAACACTCATTTTAAGTGAACGCGTTTTCTCTTTCAGGAATCAAGCTGTTTTTTGTGGGTTTTTTTTTTTCTTTCAGTAATCTAGTTGTCTTTTATCTTTCAGTAATAAAGAAGATTTAAAAACTGTAACTATCAGATTTGATGTACGGTACGATACGCCTGAAATTTTTATACAAGTATGAAATCACTTTATTTGACAGCTAAATAAAGTCGTTAATAATCAGTTATTTTAAAAGGACTTCTTGAAACAAATTTGATGGAAAAGATAGGAGTGTATTAATTTATTGTGAAGCTAAATAAGCTGTTCTAATCGGCCCCCAAAATTGAAAAAGCTGTGACCCCCTCCGATTTCTCTGAAGAAATAAAAAATCATAAAACTAAAAAGCATCGTTATATGTAGGAGAAAGAATTGCTAAGTTATAGTGTTTGCAAATTATTGCCTTAAGATTTTTTTGAAAATTCATTTAAGTGATGTATAATAAAAATAATAAAAGCTTTATTTATTGAGGGTACAAAATAAACTCAGTCAACAAATTGTTGATCTTTCCTGAGGCCCTCCACATGCACACAGACTCAATCACACAAACACACTTTTTTACATTAATTATACGTAATAAAACTTATAAGACAAGATAAAAACTAAAAAATGTATCCTATAGTCAGACTTTCATAATCTGATATCAAAAATGTTTAAATAAATGCGCACCAACTTCTGTCACTCAAAGGGAAAGGCTCGTCAATTTCAACCAAATTTCAGTAGTTTCTATGTGTAATTTTGAATAGGTCCATATTTTAGTCACCATAACAGAGAACTGGCTAATTTGAATATCAGTCGGCATCTGTTTGTTTGATTGGGATTTAACGTCCTACCCAAGACTATTTCACTTATGTGACGACGGATTGTCCACTTCACACTGTTCCTTGCCTTATAACAGTGGAAACCGAGAAGAAACCTTAAAAAACCACCCCCACGATTGCCAGAGCCATATAGTGTCACTCAATCCTATACATGATGGTTGACAGATTGACTAAGCATAGGATTAGTAAGCGCACACTCTAACCACTAATCCACAGCCACGGGCTTGTAGGGATGTGAGTTGGGCCATGAAAACATAGGCCATTTTACATCGTGGTGAATGGGAGCTTACACAAAACTGTTTTTGTGAGCACCGATAGCTAACTGTTATTAAACTTTTATCCCATAAAATATAACTCCATACACAATATATTGTTTTTCTTTAATTTCTATCTTATATATTTATATCGCGGGTATAGAGCAATAATGTGGTAACTCCAAAATCATCAATTTGATATAATCTGCTCCAAAGGTTTGGAT